>PVJO010019374.1:0-34422 GCA_004026905.1 Hystrix cristata | reverse complement strand
TATTTTTAAATTGTGGAATAATGCATTTGTTAGTAATTTAGTAAAAGAAATAAAAATTACAAGTTTAATTTGTTGTGTATTGTTAGGAGAAAATCCAAGTGGTGAAGATTTTACAAAATTCTCAGCATTCTAGTTCTAGTCACATGTTAAGATCAATTAATCTGAACTTTTATCACACATCACAAATACACAAACATATGTAAATCTCCTTAGCCATTCTCTTCTAAATTTCTAGCAAACTTGCCAGTTACTTCTCTACATAAAGTCTGAAAATGGTGAAGGGAAAAATTAACAAATTATTTGTATATTTTTCATCTTGCCATTAAAAGTTTTACTTTAAAGTTATATTGTTTACGATTTAGCATTTGTATTAGTTACTTTTCTAGAGTCAGTCATTTGCAAGGCAGCAGATTTAATACAGGACATTTACAAGTTACAATATTCACACATGCAAACCAAACACAGGAAGAGTGCAGAACATCTGTGCACTGGAGGCCTGCAAGATCCAATCAAGGGCTGGGAGCTCATGGCTATGTCCTGTGTACATCCTGTCTGCACTAAAAGGCTGAAGAATCTGTACTGGAGCCAGCATACTGCTCTCAGGGTGGAGATGAAACCAGAGCTCCTCTTGCAAGAACAGCAGCCATCCTGAAGACAGTAGGGCCCACAGCTCCTCCTTTGACAAGAACAGCCTGGTTCCCTTCAGGGAAACCAGCCACGACAGAGCTTCTCCTGAGAAATCGCCACTTGCAATCTTCTGCTCCCGTTTTCCTTTATGTTGCACTGGCGATAATCTTCAGGTGGATCTTCTATTCCCAGAACTGCACCAACTCAGTCAAGCTGGGCCTTTCTGCTCAAGTTGACTCTATCAGCCCAGCACAGCACTTTATGAATTTGAGAATATGATCAGCACCTTAGTCCCAAAATATTTTATACTGTATCTTGAGGATCTCCATTTTATCTCAAATTATTTTAGTACATAGAGCAAAGGATGGTTTTGGAACCAGGTTAATTAGTTATTGTATGTAATTTTATCTTCAATTGATCTACATATTTTGCTGAAAAAATATATTTTGACTATGAGTTCTGAAAGACAAAATTTAAATATCTTATGTGTATCTTTTATTGTTTTCCAGAACAATAAGTGGGGGTTTATACATTTCATAGGTGTGTTGGACTAATTGGGTTCAAAATCTGAGGGTTACAATACCTGCTATTGCAGTGAAGCAATACAGTTAGAAAACATGATTCATGCTGTTGGGCAAGATGTTAGACACTAGCAGGCTTGGAGAGGAAACTAACTGGTGACTACATGAAGGGACTACATGGAAAGATGTGATCTTTTATTAAGGAATAAGGATTTTTTAAAAAGCATTAACTATAATATAGATAAAATCCAAACAAATTTAAGGTTTCAAGCAATGGACCAAGAGAATGTAACCTCTCATGAGCATGCTGATTAGGTCCAGGATCCTTCCTTACAAAATTCAGTCTTTGGATGAGGGTTCGTAAAAACCTCAAGATCTTAAAGCATACAGACATATTCCACCTGGAGAATAAACAGGAATCTTCCTTCTCTGAAGTTGTACAAAACAACTCCATTTTCTTTGAAACAGGACAATAATTATGGAGGAGAGAAATGATATTCCATGAGAGCCCATTTAATCATATAAATACCACCTCAGCCTTGACAGGGCGACACTTGCCCGCCTTAACACATGAAGGTGTGTGCTCTCTATCTGTCGAACATCTATCACTTTGCAGTTCTCTCTGCCTGCTCTGTCTGTGGCTAACTGTATGTCTTGGCTGAATTTTTTTGTCAAAGACACCAGGGACGTGGAGTGTGGCTAGCTTGTGGCAGTATTAGGATTCAGCTTCCCAGTGATATATCTATCTAAAGAAAGCTTTAGACATGCTCACCATGTTTGTAGAAGCACAATTCACAATAACTAAATCTTGGAAGTGACTGATATGTCTATCAACAGCTAAATGGATAAAAAGTATGGTATTTATGGAGTACTACTCTGCCATAAAGATAAATGAGTCATTTGTAGAAATATGAATGTATCTCAAGACTATAATGTTAAGTGACATAAATCAGACCTGCAAGAGAAGCCTAAAGTATAAATAAAGTACAAAATAAAAGATAAATAATAGGAAATAGGAGATAAATATTTTGCAAAAAAGAAAGGAGAGCAAGAGATGAAGGGAAGGGGAAGGAGGAAAGGGGACAAAAAAAAAAAAAGAAATAAGGTGTGTTATGTATGTGTATCAATGCCCTACCAAGGATTTAATCTTTATCTACTGCTCACATGTAGTAAAAAAATAAAAATTGAAAAAAGATTCCACAATTTTGATCCAAGACAGTAAAACATGTATATTAATAAAACTATCAAAAATATAAGATACTCCCCCACAAAAAAGAAATGAAAAGAAAAAATGTATTAAAGCACTGTTTTAAAGTGTCAGCCATAGTCATGAATATTATGAGTTATGAATATTCTGGGGAAATGTGTGAAAAATTTAGAATTAAAAATCACAAAATATTGCTATGTGAAACAACATTTATCATTCTACCCCATTTCACTGGTTGCTATAAAATCAGTTTCTCTGATATGAGAAACCATAAGTGTAAAAAAGATAGTATTCAAAAGAGAGGAGAACTAGATAGGGAAAAGAGGGATAAAGAAGCAAGGTTGAAAGGAAAGTAAGATGAAAGAGAAAAGAATGGAAAAATGTAAATAAACTTGTTGCAAATAGGGAGGGGTGGGTGAATGGAAGTGAGGGGAGGGGAAGAGGGGGGAAACCAAGATACATCATGTACAGGTACAAAATAACCACGTTGATTATGATCATTATGTATACAACGTACCAATACATTTTCTTGGTAAACAATTAAAAAAAAGATATAGAAAAAAAAGTATATATATACATATATAATTGTTTTGAACTTGGAAAATATAATACTGAGCATCTGTATACTTCAGTTTAACTTACTCTAGGGACAAAAGAAATTTTCCTGGAGAGGTTACTGCAAAATGTAAATGATAATGGTGGAAAAGTGATCCAAGAAGACTGTAACGTAACAACCTTTCTTAAAGAGAGGCCTCAATTCCCATATTATCAATTTGGATGTTCCCTCACGGGAATTCACACTACTAAAACATTGTCTATTAAAAATTTTAACTCCTGACACAATGGAAGTAGGGTCAGGGCTAGGTAGAGAAAAAACAATGTAATTGTAGATGGAATATTTTGAGAATAAAAGAGATACAGAAAGCTAGTAATTCAATCCACACTCCTGCTTAATTATTCACTTTGTCATCATCATCATCATCATCATCATCATCATCATCATCAGCCCCTGATTATATGCCTGACCCCTGAACCCTTTTTTCAAGAACTGGACTTTCCAGAACTGAATTTAATTTTCCAAAGGTCCTGAAGGATACTCACATGGGAGAATGAGTTAGAGTAATAGGCACATTTGCTGAATTATTACTGGTTCTATGTGATTTATGCAGAGTTTTATTTCATAGTCTATCATTTTTAAAGAAGAACTCCATGGAGACTGTATTAATTGTTTTCTTGCAAAGATGAAGAGATTTAGTCATACATGGACTGAATTTATATATCCACTAGATAACAGCCAGATCTAAAGTTAGGTAACTTGACTCCTGTGTTTGTATATTTAGAGTTTTCTTGATTTCTCTAAATAAGAATGAAATATAAAAATCATATATAATTTAATCATTTGCTAGTATTTCTACAATATTGAAATGTGTAATATATGTTAAAGTATTGCTATAAGTACCATTTTATTTTAAAAATTAATCATCTGTTCTCTGATTAGAGAAGCAAGTATAATTCTCAAAGTTCAAGATACAAAAATTAGAATGAATGTCTAATGTGAGATTAATTTAAAACAATAACACCATTTTCAGTATAAAAAATTATACAAAATTGATAAGTTTTAAATGTCTGCAATAAATGCATACCTTAAAATAAATTTTTGTGTAGTCATTAAAATTGTGACATCAATTCTGCTCTTTTATGATGATGACTAAAAGTTAGTATTATGTATATTTAATTTTATATTTCGTATTCTAAAATAAATTCAGTCTTTTTCTTAAGTCTCTACCTATTTAACATACTGAAGCTATCCAAAGTCCTGTGAGCATACTAAAATATAACAGTAAATTATAAAGTCTACATCACCATCAGGCTTGGTATTACTAAAACATTTCAGACCTCCATGGTTTCAGAATTTTTTTCTTTTTTTTCAATAAATTTTCAAAGTAGAGACTTACAAGTGACTTATTAGCTTAGCCAGAATTTCTCTTTGTCACTGTTAGCTGTGATATGTAAACTTCACTTAAGTAAGAACACTTAGCTGATTAATAAAGCATAGTTCTGGGTGGACCTGTGAATGATTAACATGTAGGCCAGAGTGGGGAATTCACCCTGTTGTGGGTGCCACCAAGCAATAAGCTTGTAACCTGGATGGAGGAAAAAGGGAAAGAAGAAAGTGTGTCTGTTTTGGAAGAGCGCCAATCTTTGCTATTGCCTTCAGGCATCGGTCTCCAGCCTTTCAACCCAGATTCAAACCAGCAACCACTCGAACCACCAGACTCACACCAGTACAGGGAGTTTGCCTAGACCTCAGAAGATTGGCTGCTGCTCCATCCAATTGGTCTCGTTCTTCAGTTTCTATCTCTTTGACTGGGTATGTGCTGGCACTGCATGTCTCTAGCGTGCAAAGGGTCATTGTGAATTCTCCTGTTTTTGATCCTGCAAAAGGCTATTATAGGTTCTTCTGCCTCTGATTCTCTAAGTCTGGCTAATAAATCCCTTTTTTTACATTTTCTATTTATTCTGTTTCTCTAAATAACCCTAACTTATACACAGTCTTCTCCAAACTTGAGCTTTGTTACTAATTTTTCATAACTATAACTATGTTCACAAACTTCTTCATAAGATTAATTAGAATTTGGTGGCAGCATTTATATTGGTAACACAAAAACCAATTTTATAAAACTATATTAAAGTTGTTGTTTGTAAATAGAAATTATATAAACATCAGGGTCATCAGAAATGGGAAACAAGAAATGGGAACACAAATAATGTTCTTTCTTGTTTTCATAAGATGAAAATTTATTCAAATTATTAAAAATACAAGGGTTGCTCAAACATAAAATATGTAGTTACAGTTGTGTTTCCCATTCACACAATATCTTACTGGTATCATGAATCTTAACACCCAAGATATGGATTATTTCTTTTTTTGAGCGGGGTGCTGGGGATCGAACTCAGGGCCTTGCGCTGCTAGGCAAGCACTGTGCCACTGAGCTAAATCCCCAGCCCCTGGGTTTTTTCTTTATTAACTTTTCAATGCAATTGTTTTTAAGAATCATTGTTCTAAAAGACATGTTTTCTTTTATATATATTTTAGACATAGTTTTGCAGAAAAGACTTGAAATAAAATGGCCAATACATATATCGAAAATGCTTAATGTCTTTTGCCATCAGGGGAATGCAAACCAGGACGACACAGAGACTCCCTCTCATTCTAGTCACAATGACTATTATCAGAAAAATGAATGCTGGAGAGAATGTGGAGAAGAAGAAAGTTTATACACCATTGGTGGGAATGTAAATGACTATATTCATTATGGAAAACAATATGGAAGCTTCTCCAAAGCCTAAAAACAGGGTCTGGAGATGTGACTCAGTGGTAGAGCATTTGACTTGCATGTGCAAGGCCCTTTGTTCAATTGTAAAAACTGAAAGAAAAAAGAAAGAAAATACAACTAAAAATAGAGCTGCTATAATATTCCTTGGCATATAACTGAAGGAATTAAAGTGAACATTCTTTAGGCATACCTGTATATTCAGTTTTATCACAGCACTATTCACACTAATGAAGATATGGAATCAAGTTAGGTGTCTGCCTGTGAGTGAGTGGGTAAAGAAGATGTGCTATGTCTTCACAGTGGAATACTACTCAGCCATAAAGGTAAACAACAATCATGTAATTTGCAGGAAAATGGATGGAATTGGAGGTTATCATGTTATGTAAAAAAAAAAAAAAAAAAAAAAAAAACCTGAAAGTAGAAGAGTGACCATTAGAAAAGTGAGAGCAACTGGAGGTATGTGGGAGAGCGGGATAGAGAAGAGTGGGTGAAAAGGAGTGTTGATAGGATGAAAGCATGTTATATGTGTGCATAAAAATGTCACAGTGAAACCCATTAATTTGTGTAATTGATATGCACCAATAATCATGTTTAAAAAAGAATTAAATATTATTAAAAATTTACATAATTACCTAATGCTTGTAATTTAATTATTTTTAAATGATAGAATAATGAATGTACCAGAATTTTGAGAAGTACATTATTTTCCTAGGTGTGTGACAATGTATAGACTTTAGATTTTTTCTTGAGTTTCAATTCTTTATTTGTAAAATGAAAATTAAGGTACATATATCAAAGAAATAAAATGGCCTTTTACCTAATAATTGTTTCATGTAAGTTATTTACTATAGCTTTAAGTACTTAATGGATTTATTCATTCACTCAAAAATATTTATTGAGCACTTATGTGCCAATCACTGCTCTATGTACAAATTGCATTCAGTAAACCTACGATTCCTTATCTCCATAGTTAAATTTCATGCTTTATATATGTAGATATATGTACTGAAGATATAAATGCTATAAAAATAGAGTAACATTATGGAGGATTATTTGGAGTATATCACAAGATGAATTAAAATTTAGTCATGCAACAAATTGAACTAATCCAAACACCGTTTCATTAAATTTATATATTTGCTTGAGCAGAATAAAAATGAGTTCTCTGTAGCAATCATAAAATGGAACATTCCTTATTACTTCATTCATAGTGTTTATAAGATGAAAACATTACTTCTTAGAAGAAAATTATCAAAAACTAAATTTTTCAAAGCATACATACTGAGTATAAATAATTCCACTTAATTATTATAATAATAATTATGTCTCTTATCATTTTTATAATCCCTCCAAAATTATGTGTATCTCAGTAAAAATTATTCTTAAACATTCTGAAATATAATGAGATCTTCTATTTTGGTGCCTAGAATCTGATGACAAATGTATTATAATTCTCTTTAAACAGCATTTTTCCTATTTTAAAAGTCTATAATTTCCTCCAAATTTAAATCTCTAGAGATTTTAACTTGATAGACACTATTTCTAGCTTTTTTCCCAAACAGTAAAAGATAGGACAACATTAACTTTCATTCTTAACTATCAAGCAAAAACTACTGCTCCACAACAGTTAACGTTTTTAGTCAGAGCAGAATTCTCCAGGTGGAATCTCTTGCGTTCTGCTGCCCACTTGTTTCTTACTTCAATCTTCTAGGAACTAGAACTGAAGTTTGCTCACTTTAAGACTTTAAATTTTCAGATATAAATTTGACTTTATATTTTTCGAAATCAATTGCATACTTTTGTAAATGTTTGACTAACATGAGGAAATACAAATTTTGAAGTTAGTCTTTCAGCCAAAAAAATTATCCATAAAACTCAAATAATTTAAAGGGATTTATGGTCTGGCTTTGCATCCTTCTCTGAAATTGGAAGATAGCTTTCCTGTCCCGGGGACAAGATAGCTGATGTTACAAATTAAAGGAGGATGTGTTGAATTTAATCTGTGGTTACAAGGGATTTAGGCCATGGTGGGCTGAATCCACAGCAGAAACATCGTACCAGAAGGGCGTGCAGAGCAAAGATGCTTAATTCCTGGTGACCTGGAAGTGGACCATAAGAACAGCAGCAAATGGGAAGTGTCCTGGAGCAGATATAGTACCTCAGATCCTGACTGCATGACGCATCCAGACACACCACACGCAGATGCATGCTCTGATTCCCTGGGCGACTTTGTATTAGTCAGTATTCTCTAGAGAAACAGATACAATGGTAGATATATGAATATTTGAGAACTTACAATTTGGCTTCCTCAGGCTTCTTACAAGTCAGGCGTGGAAGCGTGCAGAGGGTCCGTCTGCAAGCTGGAGATGCGGAGGGCCCAGCCGAAGGTCTGGAGGCCCGAAGGCTCCAGGCGAAGGTCTGAAGGGCCCAGTCGCTGTCTGCGGCCTCTGGAGGCGTCGGGCGTCAGCCAGCAGGTAAGCCGGCGAGCTCAGCCCAGCGGGCGGACGGGCAGGCCCGGCCTGCAGTTTAAGAGAAGGGAGCAGGAGCCTTCCAGGTCCCCTGGAATCTTCCCAGCCCCCGCAGCCCGCCCAGCCCAGCTCAGGAGCAGCTGAGGCTCCGACGCTCTGCCCAGTGCCTCCGCCGCCATGATGGAGCGGAAGTGAGGCGCCAGGCGAGAGCTGCAGGCGTCTGGAGTCCGGGTTCCCCCGCCCCCCGCCCCTGCTCGGAGGACCGCGCGCTCGGCCCGCCCCCGCGACCCTGGAGCCTCAGTCCCAGCCACGCTCTTCCTAGACTGAGCGGCGGGGAGCGGCTCGCGGCCTCTAGCCCCAGGCGCCGGGAAGATGGTGGACCCCGCCGAGTGCAACATGAAAGTGATGTGTCGCTTCAGACCCCTCAACGAGTCAGAGGTGAACCGCGGCGACAAGTACGTCGCCAACTTCCAGGGAGACGACACGGTGGTGATCGCGTCCAAGCCTTATGCATTTGATCGGGTATTCCAGTCAAGCACATCTCAAGAGCAAGTATACAATGACTGTGCAAAGAAGATTGTTAAAGATGTACTTGAAGGATATAATGGAACAATGTTTGCATATGGACAAACATCTTCTGAAAAGACCCACAGGATGGAGGGTAAGCTTCATGATCCAGAAGGCATGGGAATTATTATCCGAAGAATCATACAAGATATTTTTAATTATATTTACTCCATGGATGAAAATTTGGAATTTCATATTAAGGTTTCATATTTTGAAATATATTTGGATAAGATAAGGGACCTATTAGATGTTTCAAAGACCAACGTGGTGCCCTATCCCCACATCACTTCCTTCTGTCCACATATGCCCCTGTCATCTCTACTGAGAAAGCCTACCATGAACAGCTTTTTGTAGCAGAGATCACCAATGCCAGCCAACCAGATGGTAAAATGTGACCCTCGCCATGGTAAATACATGGCTTGCTGCCTGTTGTACCGTGGTGACATGGTCCCCAAAGACGTCAATGCTGCCATTGCCACCATCAAGACCAAGCACAGTGTCCAGTTTGTGGACTGGTGTCCCACTGGCTTCAAGGTTGGCATTAATGACCAGCCTCCCACTGTGGTGCCTGCCTGGTGGGGGGACCTGGCCAAGGTGCAGCGGGCCGGCTTCTTTGGATCGGTTTCGCTTCCTTTGGAGGAGCTCCAGAACTCCAGACCTTCACCTGGATACTTCAGATCTCCAGACCTTCGCCTGGACCCTTCAGACCTTCGCCTGGATCCTTCAGGCCTCCAGACCGGGTGGCTTCTAAATCAATCAAGTGGACATAGTCAAATTTAACCAGCACAAAAGACATTTGCTTTGATAAAGGGCTAATTCATCTTTCAAGGAGCTTTGACCACATTTATCAGCTAACTTTCTGTCCCCAAGACAAAATATCTGGGAAATACAATTTAGAAAGAGGGAAGGTTTGTGTAGCCATGGTTTCAGATGTCACAGTCTATGGTTTCTTGGCCCCACTTGCTGCTGAGGCTCTGTGGTGAAGTATGACATCAGGATGGTGGAGATACGGTGAATCAAAGATGCCGAACTCAGGCAGATGAAAAGCAAAAAAGACTGGTAACATGGGACCGAGGACAAAATATATCCTACAAGGGTACTCCCCATGATGTCCTATTTCCTCTCACTATGCCCCACATCCTAGCTCAAAAACTGATAAACTCTACTTTCATCAATGGATTATTACATTAATGAGGTTGCAATCCTTGTAATCCAATCAACTGCCCAAGGTCCTACCTCTGGACACTACTTCATGGAAGACCAAGCCATCAACACGTAAGCTTTCAGATTGGGGCTTTTCGGATTCAAACTGTAACACCATGTCAGGACATTATTTTAGACACCAAAGATTAAAATACCCATGTCTTTATGTACTGTATTTTTTGGTGGCAAGACAAAAGGTAAATATGTAAAGAATTAGATTCTCTTCTAATTTAAAGGAATGAATATCATTTAAAAATTTGAAAATTAGAGGACATGATAAATGTGTACTTTGGACAGGACAATACGGAAAGTCCTCACTAATGACACAATGTGTAACGGGTGATATGATGGGATGCAATAGGTCAGCTGTGTGGAAGACATGGCTGAAGTGCCTTCCAGGGAGAACTGTCAAAGCAACTTGATATTGTGGCCTGAAACACAAATTAATATTTAAAAAATATCATTTTAAATTATTAGCCTTTTAATTGGTAAAAACTAGAAACATGTATTTAGCACCCATGTTATAACATCAGCCCTTAGCAAACTCTTAACATTTTATCTTATGTATTTATTCTTTTGGTAGCAGAAATGTGCATTTACTGAAGGTGGGAAAGAACTAGTCTCATAGTGAGTGCGGTCTGGTGAACAGACTTATGGTGGGCCTAAGGATAAAGGAAAGGGAACTTCTGTCTGAAATTCCTGGATTGGCTTCCTCCCTCACGCAAATTAAGCAGGATGCTTGTCCTGTCAAAAACTCACTTGTGCTGGTGCCAGATTTTAACTGCCCTGATGACTGAGAGTTGCTTGGCTTCCAACCAGATGTAAATGAAGAATTGAAATGGGCACTTTTCTGATTGGCTGTGTACAGTGTCCAGGCTCTGTAGAATCATCCCAGATTCTGTGTTCCTTGCATGCCTTTCAGGTTTCCACGAGTTTGCCAGATTCTGTCCAGTTGTCCGACTGATTTTCTCTTGAGAAACAGCATCACCACAGTTTCTTATGGGATGCTGAGAAAGTGGAGGCCTTTATTTATTTACTATTTATTTATTTATTTTTCCTCATTGATGTTTTGTGCTGAAAGGGGCTGTAGGCCCTACTTGGGATTGTGTGCTCTCTGACTACCTTAGGATGTTGGGGTGTCATCTGGGCTGGAAAGAAGATGTCAGGAGACAGTGAGAACAGAGCTACTGCCTGTATCTCCAGAACTGTCGAGTTACTTGTTCAATGGAAGAGAACTCTGAATTTTTTCAGGACTGTAATGGCCTGTACCCGGCACCATTGTCTGAAGGTGCATCTCTGAAGCTTTGAATAGACAAGTTTTGCTATTGGTTGAGGAGGAGGAGACCTGATAGGAGAAAGAGCAAGATGACCACAAGTGGTGCCCAAGATAGGAAGGAACCAAGAGAATTTAGGTGAATAGCTTATTGTATTTGGCCCAGATTAATAAAATGCTGTAAGTCTCATGGCCTTTTGGTCCACTACCATATCAGAAAATAGAAAAGGTCTCTCAAATAGATTCATGTTTAGCCCAGATTTTGAGTGTTTCAAATTCTCATGAGGACTATTGGCAATAACCAGAGCCAAGACTCAGAAGTCTCTTGGCAAAATTTTGCCAGAGTTCGATTTAGTTTCTGGTTGGCTCTTTCAGCATTTCTGGAGGACTGAATCTCCACAGAGGAAGGAAATAGTACTTTATTCCTAAGGTCATTTCCAGAATTGGAGAACTGCCATGAATTTGTTTCTAGCAAGGGATGAGGACAACATGAGACAATTAAAACTGGTGGTTGAACATTTGACCTTCAAGTTGACATTCAAATAGCAGTAAAGCAGCTCTGACTACAGCTCCCTCAACCCCCAAATTATGACTATTGACCTAGAGGAGAGTGTTCCAGAGAAAGAAGTGAAAAGAGAGGAAGCCACTTTTGCACTTACGAGGGATTGAATTTGTTTATTTGTGATGTCCAGAGTCACCCAGTGTTCCCTGCAGGAGATGGCGATGCCTGTGGACAGGGACGCTGCAGCTGCCCCCAGTCCCCTTCAGTCCTCTTCACCAGCGCTGGGCTTTGGCTGGCTCAGCCCCTCTTGGAGCAGGCACAGTCATTCCTCCAGTGGCAGCCTGGTGTGGTAACATGCCTGTGTCCAGTTGCCTTGCACTTAAAACAGGACCTGCTGGCTGATTGGCCCTGGGTTTTCCCTTGGATAACGTGGGTGTGCTTAAAGCACTGCCAGTTGTGGCAGCCATAATTCTGAAGTCTTTTTTTTTTTTTTCAACCATTTCTTCACTTTTTACCCTCTTACAGGTCGCAGTTATTGAACACAGAAAAAGCTGTGTCCATCAATTAGGTCAAGGGGTCTGGGCATTCATTGGAAATTTTTAGAATTTGTGCCCAATATCTGGAGCGAATCGACTAATGAAGTGCCACCCAACTGATGCCTGTCTCTCCTTGGAAGATGGGTCTAAATTTGTATATTTAGGGAAAGTTTCTAAGTGGCTATGAAAGACAACAGGACTTTCTGCTTTGCCCTTTATGACTTCTCGCACATTTTCATAAATAACACGTTTCCTAATGTATCTTTCATTCCCACATCCACCATTTTAGAAAGAACAGACATCATTTAGACCCCATGGGGAGCCTGTCCCCAGTATTACAGTCTCAATTTGATTCTATCAGGGGAACAGTAATCTCTGCAGGGCATTTCTCTTCTCTTCTTGCAGCATATTGTTCATCTGCACATCACCTTGTGTTTTCTAAAATTCTTTGTTTTTTATCTGGGATACAGCAAGTGAACAAAATAAATTGGACATCTTGCCATGAGAGGTCAAAAGCAAGGGTCAAAGTTTGACATCCACCTGCAAGTACTAGCATCTGCTGTAAATAGGCCTAACTGTTCTTTGCATTGTTGGATAACTGCAACTGAAGAAGGAATGAGGGCTTGTGTAGTCCCTTCTACTCCCAGGACCTCTCTTAGGGGCAGGATGAGATGTGAGTTGGAAGAGTAAGAAGCTCCACTCCAACTTTGTCCTGTGGGGCCTGAGACTATCTGAGGAGCAGGAGAAAGGTGTCAGGGAGTACTAGGTCTCTCTGTGGAGCTAGCTACTAATGGGATTTCTGAGTCACTTGGAGGGGTAGGACTAATTTACCTACAATCTCTGAGAATTATAAGGAAGAGGTTGAGGAGACTTGTTGTATCAGTCAGTGCTTACTAGAGAAACAGATATAATACAAGGCATATAAGTATATAAGAATTCACAGACTGGTTTGCAATGGCCACCCACAGAGTGGGGTGTGGAAGAGTGCGAAAGGTCTGCCTGTGAGCTGGGGAGCTGAAGGATCCAGTTGAAGCCCTGGAGCTTTGTGCAGTGTCCCGAGAGAGTCTGTATCAGGAGGCTGAAGGGTCAGTGCCGGAAGCTGAAGAGTCTGTGTTGGAAGCCAGGAGACGACCTTCAAGGTGAAGGTGAAAACGGAGCTCCTCTGGAGAAGCCAGAAGCAACCCTTCCTTCTTCATTTCCCCTTTACAGCATTCTGATGACAATCCTCACTAGGGTGGGTCTTCCACACCCAGAACTATGCTGAGCCAATTTAGTTGGGCTTTGTTTACTCAAATTGACACAATCAATCAACTATCACACCTCCTATGTGGTTTCTTTTATGAAGCAGGTGGGTGCAACTCAGATGCCACAGAGAAATAGGAGTTCTGAGGAGGGAATCATCAATGACATTAATCTCCTGCTTGGGGGCCTCTTTAAGGAACATAACTCTTGGGCCTTTGCCAAAGGATAGTTTTTGGTAAAGAGCCATGAAGGCCAGAAAATGCGGGGTTTCCGATCAATTGCCTTGCCTTGTGTGTGAGACACCTAACTGAAGAGCAGTATTGGCATTTAGACAGCTATTCTCTGTCTGTCTCTTGCCCTTTCCTAGTTTATGTTGGGGGCTAATGGTGAGGTAAGCGGAGTTTGCAAGGTGCTGTCTATCATGCTTCTTCATGGACTTCTGCAAAGGAGAGAAAAAAGTAGGTCTGAGACTGCTCTGAGGGTGTCCCTGCAGAAAGATGGACAATGCTGAGCTCTGGGGCATCCCCCTAGAAACTCGAATTTTACTACCAGATGTCTCTGGCAAAGCTAGCAGAACCTGTGTCTCCCCTTTTTCCCTAAACCTCTCCATAGCCTGTGGGCCATCATGGCTCCTTAAAGACCAGGGTCAAGCTCCCAACTGGTTCCATCTAAGTACTTAACAAATGGTAGCCTTCCCATTTATCTTGATAATAAAAGACTTTGCTAAATTTTTAAGGCACTAGAAATAGAAGCCTATTCTTCAGCATTTAAGAAAAAGCCTTGGAAAGTTTTAAGTTCCAAGATAGAGTCTGTTATCTATTGACAGAAGTATTCCAGCTCTACTTCCCCATACCCACAGCAGGTTGGGTTGACCCTCATCATGGGTTCCCTTTGTTCATCTAATATCTAGACACACGATACTAAATTAACTGAATTTTTCTTAGAAGAAACAAGGTGGAGGGATCTACCCAGATTTAGAAAGAAAAAGAGAAGAGGTATATATGTTACCAGAAAGTGGGGACTATAGATCTTATCTATAAGGGTGGGATTTCCTGGTGTTCAGGAGGAAATCGGAAAACATGGCAGAAAGGTGAGTAGAGATGGCTCCCTGAGATTTTAGGAAATGGGGTCCTGAAGCAAGTCACCCTGTAAGGACAGCTAGAGATAAAAGGCCACCTAGGAAAATAGCCCAAATGAGACTTGGATTGTGCTGAACACAAAAAAGGGCAAGCTGGTGTAGGTGGCTACTCAAGCAGTCAACCAAGTGACCAATAGCTGTTCCTGCAAAAGTATGAGAAAGCTGAATAAAACACTAGGAAGAAGAGAAGCAGAAGAGCAAAAGAAATATGTGAAACTTTAGTTTGTAGATGCATAGAACCTGCCTTTTATGTATAAATTTCCTTATACCCAGAAGAACTTAAAATGGTCCATTCTTTGATTGCATTAGTGAGAGACACCCTAGCAGCTCTTAACTGTCTGACTCGTGCCTACAACAAGTGACCACAGACACACACACACACACACACACACACACACACACAGAGAGGAGAGAAAAGGAAAAGAAAAAATTTTCTCCAAGAAATGCTATCAGATAGTGGCTTCTGGGGGAATTTTTTCCAGATTCTTGGTGTCCTGAACAAAAAATTGGACAAAACACTCTGGAAAGATAGTGGAGATGTACATTTTTTGAGGATGAAAAAGAAGCTTGCTTTCCAGAGTGAAAACAATTGTGAGCAGACTCAGAGTACCCAGTAATATTGTATAGAACATAATATTTATACCAGCTTTAGGCATGTGACATGAAATTACCTATAGAATCTTTGTTCAAAACTGACCAGTGAAGAGCACAGCTGCAGAATTTGGAAAATATATTACAATTCTAGATAATTCGAATTATTAAAACTGATTTGTTTCTAAAAATTGATAGTGTCAACTTACAAATTATAATATCAAGATACTGTCAACTTCAGCAAACTAAAGAAGTCAATTTTATAGAAGCTTCAGCATATTTCACCACTTGTAGGCTTAAACGATTTTATAATTTTATACTGTTTCTATGTCCCAGTATTACCAAAGATGTTAATTTGCATTTCAATATAATTTCTTTAAAATGAATCCACTATACATCTGAAAGAGAAATCAAGAATATCATAATCTGTTTTCATACATTTTCTAAAAGAGTACCTGTGAAAAAATTCAAGGTGGTCTATATATATTGATCAGTAATTGATAAGTGCCTAATGTAGCTAATCATTTCTTCATTAATAAACATATTCAAATTTCCCTGAATAGAATAGCTTACTATATGATATAGTTTGTTTTATAATGCTTCCACATTTTTATATAAAAGTGCATACAATTATTTTTTGAATTTAATTTTTTCTGGCAGTATAAACAGTCTATTAATTTTGTGTACATGGTTAAACTATGGTTAGTTTGCCCTTTTTAACTTTTTTTGATTACCCTGTTTATCTTTTTAAATAGCAAAATTAAACCTTGGGTTACTGCCTTTGTAAAAATACACATTAAAATATAACCCCAAATTACATATATAAAACACAATTTAGATTGGTGTTATTTCTAAAGCCATTCACTTTTCAGTAAGTGCAATCTGTTTTGTCTTCAAAATATCTTCACCATGTACAAGTCTTATAGATAAAGAAAAAGAGCTACATGAGATTAATATAATCTACTCTTGAAAAAATGTCTTAAGATTGGAGGAATGTCAAAATCTTATTTGAGGCTGGGGATTTAGCTCAGTGATTAGAGTGCTTGCCTTGCAAGCACAAGGCCCTGAGTTCAATCCCCAGCACCACAAAAAAAAAAAAAAAAATCTTATTTGAAAATGTATTTCTTATATAACTTTCTTGGTAGTCTGTCTCACCATCTCTTTTTAAAAGATTAGTTAGTATATCATATTTTTAATGAGAATACAATACTCCTCCACCTTACACAAATAATATTTTTTATTTCAGTAAACTTTTCATTCTACAATAGTTTTAGATTAACATCAAAGTTACAAAGACAGGGGGCAGTTACTGTGTACCCTGGTGTCCATATATATATATATATCTCATTGTAAACAATTTATGTTACTGTAGTGCTTTGGTCACAATCAATGATCCAATAAGAATACTGCCTTATAACAAAAGTTCACACTTTTTCCATTATCTTTGCATTATCTCAAGTTTTTATTTAAGTCTTTTTTTTTTTTTATGCCAGACTCTCATCAAAGACACTACATTATATTTACTGGTTGCTTCTCTAAGACTTTTATTGCCTGTTTTTCAGATTTTCCTTTCTTTGACAAACTTGTCCATTTTGAAGTATACATGTCTAAAATTTTGTTGGCTGTCAATCAAGATAGATTTATCTGGAATTTTTCTCATGGTTTGATAGAGTTTATGAGTCTGTGAAGGAAGATCATAAAAGTAAAAACTCATTTCCATCACAGGATTAAAAAATATATGCTACCAACATTTTTGGTGCTGGTACTATTAATCTTGACACCTAGTTATAGTCGTTTTCAGCAATCCTGTATGCTATGAAGTTACTCCATTTAAAAATGATAATTATTAGTAATTTGCATATAGTATTTTAGGCAATAAGATGATTATTAGCCATAATAAGCTGCACTGAAAATATTATTTGACTAGTAGTCGTTTTTTCAGTATTGGAAATTCTACTTCTACAATAATTTACATGATACAAAAATGAGATATTTTTACTTGGCACCGAGTGATCTGAAAGGTGTTATCAGAATAGTAAGAAAAGATACATGTTTCAAGAAAGGCTCAAAAGGCTCAGTTTTCATGTATATAAAACTCTATAATAAAGCAAGATGTCAAAAAAGTTTTTCACGTGCCCCATATATGACATCAACAGTTTATTATTTATATGCAGACTATGCAAGTAGTAAATGATATTCATGTAAATAAAAGAAATAATAAAGTAATTAAGTGACGAGAATTAAAAGCGGTATATACTGGCTGGATATATCCTATATTGCATTAACCCGACTGACACTAGTACTGCTGTAGTCGTAGATAGCTCTTGACTCGGGTCTTCTGGGTGGATTTGGGAGGTTTTTACTAAGGTTTTGCTGTTACTCTATGTTAGTATATTTGACTGTCATGTTTATCGTACGCCAGTTTGGAAACCATTTTATTTCTTTAGAAGTATTTCAATTATATAGCATGTAATCTTGTTTTTCCGAGAAGGTTCCTGAAGTAGGTCAGGGTAGTGCCAGATTTTGGTTTTGGTAATGCATAATTTTATCTTCCAAAAAGCCCATGAGTACAGCATTATACTTTTCTGTGTCATATGAAGTGTAATTTCATATATACTTCATTTAAAAATCAACACATATGTAATGTATAATAGTATAGATAAATGAAATGCGGGCTTATTAGCCAAAATAATGTAGTTTGGATAGTTTTATAAGCCAAATAATTGATCCCATTTTGCAAAATTTAAATTTTGTAACACGATATTTTAAATGTATGATTATTATGAAGTTGTGCATGTTTTTAATTAAAACAGAAATGGAAATTCAAAAACTAACATATTCCCATAAAAAGAGAAAAATATACTTACATATGTGAACATATATGAATATACCACATATTTGTATATTTAGTATAAAAACTTGGTTGTCAAAGAGCTCATTAAATAAGCATTAATTTAAAATCAGTGAACTCTGAGATTAAGACAGAGTTGTATATAATGTTGTATAGGACCCTAAAAACATAGGGAATTGAAGTTAGCAATATAGAATTTTAAATGAGTATATCTAACAAATACAAAATTGGAATTCCATATATACAACATACCCCAACTTTTTGGTTACAGTACTATGTGTACCGCATTCACGTTATTTAGGTGTCTATCTGACCATATGGAAAGACTCGGGACCAACATCTCCTGCCTTTACAATGCCAGGGCAGAGGGCACAGAGACTCGCCTCCCGCTACAGCCCTAACTGTAACCCCACCTTCGCCTTCTGCTTCTGTAATCATGCTTGCTGGTGACCTAACCCCGACCCCTCACCCCCGGCCCCCCGACTGTTGGTTCCATCTCTGTGGTTTTGCTTAATAGGGTCACCCAGTTGCCTAGTTTCCAAGAAGTGGAATATTTAACAAGAGCTGAAATTTATCTTGCAGACCTGGAACTACGGCTTAATTTACAACAGCGAGATTTGAGGCATATAAATAAATATCCCGTATTACCTGCGTGCAGGGCTCAGATTTTGGAGTGCGAACTCCTCTGGGCCCGCCGGCACGAAAAACCTCAGTTCTCCACTCTCCAAGCTGCGCTTGGTTTCTCAGCGATCTGCTTCTATAACATTTCTGCTTCTGTTGACCGGGAAACGAACTGTCTCGGCCCCTTGAGCCACCAGACTGGTGGGCTGAGACCACCTGAGCAAAGGTACCCTGGGACGGGGGGAAGTAATGCCGCCGGACTGTTTCCGGGTCCTCCTTCTCCGGTGGGCCCCCAACCTCCGGAGCAACTGTTCCCGGCCGGACTCTGAAGAGAGACGGACCAATCGATTCTCCAGTCAGGACTTCAGGAGAAGGTAAGTCCGGGACCCAGACCCGGTCGGGCCGTCTTCGGAAGGCGGGGGAGCTCAGTCACCTCCCCTTGGCCATCAAGTCAGGAGACCAACAGGTCGGGACCTTCCCAAGGGACGGAGGCACTGTGATAAACTCCGAGTGTGTGTGCATTTCAGTTTTGAGTTTCCGGCTCCGCAGCCTTCGTAGGGAGTCTGAGTGGGCTCTTACCTGCAGTTCCATGGCGCTTTGTATGGCCTAACAGTGACTCGCCTCCCCATAATAAGGAGTGCTGACCAGGCCCAGGTTTATGGGGGCAATTTCGCCAAGAAGCGCCTATGTTCCCTCAAGCGACACAGTCAGGCAGGCATCGCGGTGCTCCCCTCCGGGGACTCCCGTCCTCGTTTGTCTTGTGTCACTGATACAGGGAGGGACCACCAGGAAGGGAGAGAAAACAAGAGAGGGTAAGACCGCCTCTATGTCCAAATGACCCCTCTGCCCTCACCGGTGGGGCCCTCATTTTTACGAGGTTTTGTCTCATCTCTACCTGACCCTGGAGATGAGGGCCCTCCTCTGTAGGAGAGGATTTTCCCTGCACCTGGTCTTCTGTCAAGGAGTCTTTAAAGGGGGGCGTCCGGTGTACTGGACAGCCCAGCTCTCCCAGGACCTCTGATTGCAGCCCAACAGGGAGATTCCTTTGCTCTGTCACTTGTTCTGTCACTGCCTCCGGCAATTCTGGTTGCATTCTGATTCCTCCTCCTCAGTATGGGGAGTATTTGGTGCAGGGGCCCCTGGGACTCCTCTGGGCCTTTGCTGTTCTAGTCTGTGCCCCCCCACACCCCGCCCCGCCAATGCCTCCCTATTATCAGTCCTTCTCACTTCCTGGACCTGACCTAACCCAAGTCCTTTTGCAGCCGGTCTGCTCTTCTCCTCTGGGACCCAAAAGCCTAAGGGACTTGGCACTCAGGGCTATCCTTGATCCAGTCTTAGACATGCCTTCTGGGAGCTCCGTGCCTGTAAGGAGTGGAAAAGACAGCCCTGTATAGCCTAGAGGAACCTAAGGGGGGACTTCAGGCAGGTTAATCCTTGGATGACTCATCTATTCCCTTAACTGTTTAGATCATGGGGACTCCACCTCAGAACCCACAGTTCTAGATTGTATGATTAAGAATTTTAAAAAGGGCTTCTCTGAGGAATGTGGTATTAAGCAGCCTCTAGGGAAGCTCTGCACTCTTTGTGAACTAGGATGGCCCACCTTTGCCATGGGCTGGCCCACTGAGGGACCACTGCACCTCTCAACAGTCTGGACAGTGTATCGTGTGGTGGCTGGGGACCCCGGACACCTTGACAAGTTCTCGTATATTGACTCCTGGCTACAAATTGCCCCAACTCTGCCTGCTTGGGTCCGGTTTCTTGCTAACTTGCAGGGACAATGTAGAATTTTTGTGCCTCAGCTGCTCAAAGGAACGCAGCAGACTAAGTTGTGCAAGCCCACCCACCAACATGACTTTGAGGAGGACCCCTTGCCACCTCTATCCTATGCCTCCATGGCTCCCCTGTGCCAGTGGGTGCTCAAGGACTCTTGCCAGAGAGCCTGCCCCCTTCAGTGCTGCTGCCGCCACTGAGCCCAAGTCCTGAACCCACAGGACGCGTGGGGAAACAGCTGAAGTCTGCTCAGCAGCCCCTGACTCTCCACATTCCTCCCCGAGAGGCACAAGGCCCTCTACAAATTGCCTCCGATGGCACCGTGCAGGAGGGTCAACCAGTTGTCTACTAACAGCGCTATTGACCTTCCGAATTGGAAACACCATATTCCACCACGCTCTCAGAAGGCCCAAGCTCTAACTGACCTCCTAGAAACTATCTTTTGAACCCACCAGCTGACATGGGAAAACTGCCACCAGTTGCTCCTCACCCTCTTTAGCACCAAGGAGAGAAGGCAACCAAGAACAGCCAGCTGGCTGGCTAGATGCACAGCCATGGACAAGGGAAGCAGCTCCAGAAGAAGACACACAATGAGACCTGGACACTGGGGAAGGATTTGCAAATTCAGAGCAGAATTCGACAACCCTTCTCAGAGGACTCCACGCTGGGGCCAAAAAGCTGAACACTTCTAATACGGCTGCTGTGACTCAACGGCTGATGTGTCACCCTCTGATTTCTGTGAGAGGCTCTGCAAAGCAATCTGAATCTATACTCCATTTGATCCAGAGGCACAAGAAAAGCAGAAAATGGTTAATGCAGCCTTTGTGTCCCAGTCATGCGCTCACATCCGGAAGAAACTCCAAAAATGAGAGGGATTTGCAGGAATAAATGTGTCTCAACTACTGGAAATCACCAACAAGGTCTTTGTTAACCAAGATTGGGGAGCGACCCTAGGACACAGGAAACCTCTGATAATGACAGTGATTGTCTCCTGAGAGACAGAACGGTGTCTTTCCCCTCAGGAAGGAGAGAACTTAAACCCACCAGAACTCTTGAAGGAATTCCCTACAGTGCAAACAGAGGATACCCCTCCTGGGATGGTGAAAAGCCAGGCTCCTATCATCATAGAGCTGAAGCCCGGGGTGAACCCAGTGAGGCAGAGACAAGGTCCTGTCCCCCAGGAGCATGGCGGAGTATCCGGAGCCACATCCAGAGATTCAAAAGTTTGGGATCCTGTCAGAATGCCAGTCACCCTGGAACACACCTTCCCGGCCAGTGAAGAAGCCAAGTGGAAATGACTCCCGCCCTGTGCAGGACCTCCGAGCTGTGAACAATGCAACTGTTACCCTGCACCCAGTGGTCCCAATCCCATACACACTCCCGAGCCTCCTCCCAGGATAAGTTAGTTGGTTCACCTGCCTAGACCTGAAAGATGGCTCCTTCTGCCTCTGACTGGTCACAGCCACCCAACCCCTCCTCACCTTCGAATGGAAAGACCCACAGACTGTTAGAAAAGCTCAACTCACCTGGATCTGGGTGCCGTAAGGATTTAAAAATTTGCCCACACTCTTCAGGGAAGCCTTGGCTTCAGACTTCACTGCCTTCCCAGGAAATAAACTGTTCCCTGCTCCAGTATGTAGATGACCTCCTGATCACTACCCCAGCCTGAGAAGATTGCTAGGCAGGCACCCAGGCATTATTAACCTTGCTCCCTGACTCCAGATGTAAGGTCTCCTGGAAGAAAGCACAGCTGTAGGGTAAAGTACCTCACCTTCCTCATTTCACAAGGCCACCGGAATTTAGGGCCAGAGAGGAAAGTAGTTTACAGGCTCCCCTGACCAAGCACCGAAAGGGATGTTACATCCGGAGGTGGACTGTGACCTGCTGTCCTGCTAGAAATTATATTTCCCGGCGATTGTAAACCCAGCTACAGTAAAGAATTAAAGAAACCGAGTTTAAATTAAGAGAAGACAATTTATTTAGAGGACAGTTTATTTAAGTGGTGAAAAGGGGGGAAAAGGAGATGATAGATAGCTACTCAACGAGCAGGGAGCATTTGAAAGTGAAATACTCGTGGGCCCTTCGTTGTAGCCCCTCTTCATTGAGGTTTTTTTCCTTGGGTCGGCCCTTGGGATCTGATTGGCTCTTGGGCTTGTCTGTATCCTCTGCCTTGATTTCCCTCAGTTCTGTGACCTTTGTCTTTTGGCAGAGGGCGAACTTATGGGTGGGTGCCTTAGGGCTAGTTAAAGAGTCAAAAGGGAGTCTGTTTTCTGTATGTTAATCAGATTACCTGGGGCCTTCCTGGAATCAGACTCTTTGCCTTTATCTCCTTAACTGTTGGAATGTAGCTGCTCTTAGGTTTACTGTCTGAAGAGGCTTTTACCCTATCTTTTCCCCACGTATAGTGACCCCGTCCCTACAAGTTCATCATTTTTTTAATTGACAGTCTACTATGTCCCTTTAGTTTGGAACCAGAAACACATCAGTGAAATGAAAATAGTATATGCCATTAAATATTCTTAATGAGATGGTGGCTACAGACCCAGAAGACCAAAACAAACAAAAAAATAGAAGCTAATTAAAGCCACATCAGATGCAATACCAGAAGTTATACATATGGTCCTTGAACAGCAGTACAAAACAGAAACACAAGGAGATTCCTTCTGTTAAATGTAGGTTTGTTTTTCTCCAGCTCCCTCCACCATGCCAGATAAAGAAATAAAATGCTTATAGCAATTGGAAAAAAAAAAAATTGTGGTGGGATGCTGATGAACAAAAAAAAAAAGGAAAGGTTCAAAAAGAAAGAATTAATTATAATGTGCATGATATGGTGAGGAAATAGTACAAACTGGTGAAATGGAACAAAATGACTGACATGCCCTCAATAAGGATGACACAATTAGAAGAAGGTCAAGAGGAGACAGAACAGCAACTGGAGAATGATTTCACTATGTACTGCGCTCCTGACCTACTTTGAGTATTTTATTTCCCTGAATATTGGAAAAGCAACAAGGGTTATCATCCCATTAGGCTAATTCTGAATAACAATGATAAAGTCTCTGGTAAAAATAAGATGAAAATGAAATAACTATTTTCTGAAATCAGTGACCTTTGAGAAACATGATTTTATAATGATTTGTATCCTAAACTTGCACCCAAAAAATGCAATTATGAATTTAAAGATGCAATCAGAAAAATATTAAAAATACATCAAATTTTAAAAATGAGAGAGATTTTTCCAAACAAAAACATATTTATCCGAGAATAGCAAAACATTGAAAGAAAGCATTACAATGGGAATGCATATTCTGTAATAAACTATGAGCATATTCAAAGAGGTTGAGTTGGGCTGGGGATTTAGCTCAGTGGTTAAAGTGCTTGCCTTGCAAGCACAAGGACCAGAGTTCGATCCCTAGCACCAAAAAAAAAAAAAAAAAACAAAGAGATTGAGTCAAGGGGAAATTTTTAAAGATAAAAACTTGAGTGTTATGTCAGATATTTTGAAATGATAATCCTTCACCATATTGATTAGTAAGAAGGAAGGCACCAGTCTGAGATTTAACAGGCAGTTCTTGGCTGATAGCCTTGTAGAGTTTTTAATAAGACTGTGGTGGCCTATTCGTAAGTTTGTGATTCTGACAGTCTTGTGCAATGATTACCACTTAGATAATCATATATGAGAATTCTTCTTACATAACCTCCCAAGAGTTTTTGTCCTTGTTGTTGTTAATAGGGATAAATCCCAAATGGAGAAACAAGTGGCTTTACTTTCATTCTGACAATTTTCATATCTCTTTCACTAAGATCTTTGAACATTATACTCTAAAAACATCGTTTTGAATGGGATAAATAATAATGAAGATGTTAAGTGATTTGATGAAATATAGCTAACACACTGGGCAATAGCTAACACAACTAAAGGTTAAGAAAAATGGACAGATATTTCAACACCAAGACAAATACAAATGTCAGGATTCTACAAAATTAATGTTAGAAGTCTGCGATGTTACTTTCACATGTCAACTAGTCCACAGCATGAGCAGATATTTGTTTAAACTTTATTCTGTTTATTTATACGGACACATTTTGTGTTGAAACTAACATTTAAATCAACACAAGCAGCAAAAAAGATTTTCCTCTCTAATGTAAATGGGACTAAAAAAATTTTTGTCATGAAAAAGAGTTCACAATATTCACAGTTTTAGTCAAAAGTTATAAAATACACACAAAACTTGCCACTTGTCAAGTTTGAAAAATGCATTCTATTGCATACCCCACTGTTTGATCATTTGTATTTCTATTCTAATGATTTTGAAAATTGTCATGTGTTCATTGGCTATTTTTAAAAATTTTTTTTACTCTCTTAAATTTAATTTTTTAAATTGACAAATAATCATTATATATATTTATGGTATAAAATGTGATGTTTTGATAAATGTATATTGTGGAATGATCAAATCAGGGTAATTGACATATCCATTAGCTCACATACTTGCCATTTCTTTGGGATGAGGACACTTAAAATCTATTCTTGGAATAATTTTAAAATATATAATATGTCACTGTGCTGTGCAATAGACCATTAGAACCTGATCTTCCTGGATCATTGAGGGCTCGTACTTTTTCACCAACATCTCCCCTTTCCCCGTCCAACCTTGCACCAAGTGCCTCAGCCTCTGATAACCACCATTCTGTCTCTATTTGTATGACTTCAACTTTTAAGTTTCCACATATAAGTTAAATCGTGTGGTATTTTTCTTTCTATGTCCAATTTCATTTACCATTATGTTTTCTAAATTTATCCATATATTGCAAATGACTGAAATTTCTTCCTAAACTGTGAATGGTATTCCATGGTATATATAAGCCACATGATTTTCTTTTTGCATTTGTATTACATGGTACACTTTTGTGAATTTCCCTAATTATAGCAAGCATGGCACCAATTAAAGATCACATATGTTTACACAATATATATATTTAATATATATATTTGTATGTTTATATTTGGTATATATATGTGGTATATATGATACATGTGTATATATTATATATTTTTGTTTATATATGGATGTAAAATGTTTGTTTTTTTATTCATTTGTTTTTTTTTCTAATTAATTTTATTGGTACATTTTAGGTATACATATTATCACATTCATCATAGGGAATTTGTACTTGTACATGATACACTTTGATTTTTCTTTTTTCCCTTTCCCATCCCCTCCCTTTAACCCCTCTTCCCCTCCTTATTTACAACAGCTTTGCTTCCATTTTTTCCTTAACAACTCTTAACTATACTCATCCAAATTAAATTCAAAAAAGGGGCCAAACACCTTCAATGCAAGAAAGACCATCTCTTTAATAAACAATGCTAGAAAAACTAGCCAAAGAAAAACCAATCTTTAGCCAAAGACTAAAACTAGACACATGTTTCTCAGCATGCACTAAACTAAAATCAAAAAGGATCACCGATCTAAATATTAAAATAGAAATACTAAATCTGCTGAAAGATAGAATAGGTGGAACTCTTGAAGACACTGGTGTAGGTAAAGACTGTACGAACAAAATGCAGACTGCACAGGAAATATCACAAAGAATCCACAGCTGGGATCTCATCCTATTAAAAAGCTTTTGTACAGCAAAAGAAACCACCAACAAAGTAAAGAAACAACCCACAGAGTGGGGAAAAAAAAAAATTTGTCAGCTGTTCTCAGACAAAGGACTATTATTTAGATAGATGGAGAACTCAAACAAAATCAGACCCCCCAAATTTAAAGACCCAATCCAAAAGTGGGCTACTGAAATGAATAGACACTTCTCAGATAAAGAAGTAAAAACAACAAATAAACATATGAAAACATGTTCAGCATTACTGGTCATTTAACAGATGCAAATTAAAACAACACTGAGATTCTATCTCCAGAAAGAATTGTTATCAATAAATCAGCCAATAACAAGTGCTGATGGAGCTGTGGGGTAAAAGAAACCCTCCTCTACTGTTGGTGGGAGTGTAGACTGTTGCACCTACTGTGGAAATCATTGTGGAGGTTCCTCAAAAAACTGAAACTAGAGGTTCCATTTGACCCAGCTATTTCGCTTCTTGATATCCTCCTGAAAGAATTAAAAGCATCATACCACAGTGATATATGTACACCCATGCTTATAGTGGGCATAGTTTGTAATAGCTAAATCTTGGAAACAGCCCAAGTGTCATCAACTAATGAATGGATTAAAGAAGGTATTTTTTTTAATGCAATGGAGTACTACTCAGCCATAAAAAAAGGATAAACAAGCCATTTCTAGGCAAATGGGTGCACCTGGAGAATATATTCTTAAGTGAAATAAATTGGACACACATGTTTAAACATCACATTGTTTCTCTAGTGGGAGAAAACAAAAGTGTAAATAGGACCAAAATGTATAATATATAATGTAAAATAGGAAGAAAATGTTCAAATGGGAAGGGGAACAGGGAGGAGGGAGTAGGAAGGAAGGAAGGGAAATGAAAAAAATTTGAAAAGCTAAACCATGTGAAAGAAGCCTGGCCCTTTTGGAATAAGGAATTAATCTTTGTTGACTATCTTCAGGCTAGGAAAAAAAAAAAAATCTCCTACTTTTGGATTGAAACTGAAGTATCAGCTCTTCTTGGGTTTCGGGCATGCCAGCTTTTATATTTCAAATTATACTATTTGCTCCTCCAGGTCATATCTATCTGACTTACACTTCAGATCTTGGAACTCATCAGTCTCTACAACAATATGAACAAATTCTTGTCATAAATATCCTCATTTCTTTCCCCTCTCCTCTCCCCCCCACAGCACATATACACATATACACACACACTAACACATATCCTATTTCTTTTCCTTCTATAGATAATACTAAGTAATATGTAAAGACCTAAAATTTATAATTTATTCACTACCTTAAAATAATGGAGAGGAGCCAAACTGTATCTTGGCTACATCTGGAAGGACAAAATGAACTGTTGTCAGACGTCTGATGCTTAGAAGAGACAGTCAAAAATCCAATAGAAATATAACAAAATAAAATCTTCAATTGTTGTTTTGCTTCTATTTTCTCCATAATTGAGGAAAGAGATTAAAAGCAATTTGTAAGAAAAAAAATTGATTAACACTATAAATCAACTGTATTGAGAAAAATTGTAGAAGAGTAACTACTTCACTAAATGCATTTAAGACTTTTGGCTCAGACAAATTATATCTCAGGGCACTGAATGAACTTCAAGATGGGTTCATTAAACTTATGTCAAATATCTGTGAGAAATGATGGGAAGCCAAGTGAAAATGGAAAATGTAGACTGAATGTTTCAGAGGGGAAGACAGTCAAGCCCAGACTCCAGACTAGACAGAGGTTAATACTGATTAGGTCCTTGTTTGCAGAACTCAGCATCAGCTGCTGGTCTCCTGGGCTCCTGGAAAGAGAAGTGATAAAGAGGCTGAATGCTCTAAAACTGGAAATGCTTGAGAAGGAAATGGTTCCAATAAATTACGGTGTATAGATAAACAGGGATAATAGCTCTGTTTTTTGGTTGTTATGCTCATGTGGAATGTTGAGTTAGGTTCGTCACAAAACACGTTTAAGAGAAATGCTGATTCACTAGAGCAGTCGATCTCAAGATGCATAAGCAGAATGACAAAGATAATTAAATTAATATCATTTAAGAAATTATGGAGGGGCATGAAATTTAATAAAGACAAGAGATGCTTAAGAGTAATAACTGTAGGCATATATTTGTGAAGATGACGTTATAGACAAGGACTTTGAGTTATGATGTGGAGTTGTGATGAATAAAAAATCAAGCAGAAATATTGCAAGAAAAAGATTTTCAGTAATTATTTTCTCTTAAATAGAGTGAATTTCTTTCCTTCTTGTATCGTTTGATTTAAAAATGTTAATGACAAAGTTGGATTAGCACTTATTGGATATATTTTTTGAAGGATGCAAGAAATATGGAAGAGGTAGAACTGTTGACTTTAAGACTTTTCTTCTCCATCTGATATCATGATGATTAATTCTATGCTGATAACCACAAATATTGTGCTATTCTGTCCAATTTTGAGGCAAAAAATACAAATCTTTTCTTTTTATATCATTGGGGCTGAGATTTAGCTCAGTGGTTAGAGTGCTTGTCTAGCAAGCACAATGCCCTGAGTTTGATCCCCAGCACTAAAAGAAATTTTATATCATTACTTGATTCTTCATTATTAATACTAAAAACTTTCCTCTGGCTATACAGCCACTGTAAATAACTACAACTTAGTTCATTTACTTCCAGAAAAGATCCTTAAAATATAATACAGTGAATACTATAGAGAAAAGTATTATTTACTTTTCTAGAATCAATGGTTTGCAAGAGAGCAGATTTAATACAGGACATTTATAAGTTGCAACATTCACACACACAAGCCAAATGCAGGAAGAGTGCAGAACATCTGTCTATGCACTGGAGACCTGAAAGATCCAATCAAGGGCTGGGAGCCCACAGCAATGTCCCCTGTACATCCGCATATG
This sequence comes from Hystrix cristata, assembly GCA_004026905.1. Taxonomy (NCBI): domain Eukaryota; kingdom Metazoa; phylum Chordata; class Mammalia; order Rodentia; family Hystricidae; genus Hystrix; species Hystrix cristata. The sequence continues at coordinate 5,429 of PVJO010019374.1, read as the reverse complement.
CACTAAAAGACTGAAGAAATCTTTACTGGAACCAGGATACGATGCTCACAGCAGAGGTGAAGACCAGAGCTCCCCTGAAGTGAACAGCAACATCCTCGATGACAGCAAGGCCCTGAGCTCCTTCTGCGATGACAAGGGCCATATTCCCTTTGGGAGAACCAACTATTACAGAACTTCTCCTAGGAAACAGCCGGTCCGCATCTTCTGCTCCTGTTCTCTGTTGTGTCAGCAACAATCCTCAGGTGGATCCTCCATGCCTAGAACCCACCAACTCAGTCCATCTGAGCATTCCTGCTCAAGCTGACCACAATGAGTCCACCACACGCTGCATATCAAAGTGATGCCTCAGATGACCAAATAGATCGTACTATCTATACTTTCTTCAGCACCTTAAAATGCCTGTCACAATTTAAAAATCTATTATAGTCATTTCATTGCCAAATGTAATACATCTCTCCCATTTAATCTGTAATCTCTATAAATAACAGTATTCATTATAAGAGCTGTGCCTTATATATCATACAATTCATAGCATTAGAGAGTGGAATGCCAAGGGCAAATGCTTCAAGCACATATAAAATAAATCAAAGCACTGAAGAGTTTTACTTATAAAATCTTTTTTCATAGTAAATGTATTGGTCAGCATTCCTGTTGTTGGGACAAAATACCAGACACACACAATTTAAAGGAAGACATGTTTTATTTGGCTCATGATTTGCACCTGGCTGGTTGCAAACCTGGAAAGTCACAGCCTCAGGGCATGGTAGAGCAGAGCTGGGAGCTGGGAAGCAGAGAGCAGAGTACAAAGGCAAGAAAGTGTGTGTCCTCCAAAGGTGCGGCCTCAGCCACCCACCACCAACTAGGCCCCATTTCCGAACAGCACATTCCGCTCTGAATATCAGTGAATTAATCCCCCACGTATAGTACAATGTCCCCAAGATCCACTCATCTCTCCACGAGTCTCTTAATCCAGTTGAGCTGACAATAAAGCTTAACTGTCACAGTAGTATTATCTTGTTCACTTAGAAAGAATTAGTAAATAATGAATCAAGTGTTATGATTTTAGCAGTACCATTCTTCTGCACTAATCTAAGTACAAAAGAACATCAAATATTTATAAAAAGATACTACATAAAGGAATGTAAATAGAAGTTCACGACAACCATACAGGACCAAACACACAAACACAAAGTAATAAGAGGGTTTAAATAACAGGTCTGCTGGTTTCAAAATCCAGAAGTAGAAAAAAAAAGATGAGATAACTTTTGGGTCTATAGGAAGTAAAAGGATTTCCTAGATACAAGACCTTGGTGCCTTGAAATCAATACAGGAGGTTGGTTTCCTACTCTAAAACAAGACTGCAAAAAAAATTTGTGATGGATGTTGTGGGCCGGGTTATGACCCAGATAAAGTTGCCCTAGTGAAATTGAATGATGCAGATATAGCCATGAAAGCTATGTAGCATATTTCTGTTTCTGGTTAGGAAAAATATAATTATGGCACAAAAGCTTACATTATATAAAGGGATAATTGCATACAAAAAATGAAAGAAAAAAAAAAAACCTCATTCATTCTGGAAGTGCAATCCAGAATTTATAAACTCAAAGTGATATTCAAGATACCAAACTAAATCAATTAAGAGATAAATTTACACTAGATGAAATTGGAATAATAAAGAAATATGTTAGTTCATTCAGACTGCTACAATAAAATACCATGAAATGGATAGTGTATTTAAAAAAGAAAAAAAAAAAAAACTATTTGTCACATTCTTAAGGCTGGGCAGTCCACGATTGAAGATCAAAGAAACAACAGATTTGGTGTCTGATAAGGTTTCTGGTTCAGAGAGCTGCATCTTCTGGCAGTATCCTCAGGTGCTCACAGAGAAGAAAGTGTGCTCTTGGGACTATTTTGTGAGAGCTTCCATTGTCCTCATGGTGGCTCGTGGTTTCAAATTTCAATATATGGGGGGCAAATATTGTACTCATCTCAAGAGGACAGAAAATGACACTGTAATAAGTATTTTAGGTATGTTTAGGAGTAAAATATGGAATATCATTAATAAAAATAAAGTTATGAAAAGGTAGAAATTAAATATATTGGTTATAAAATTAGCTCATTAGAAATCTTAAAATGAAAATATAGTCATGAATTAGGAAAAGAAAAGAATGAATTAAATACACTAGATGCCAGGGCAGTTAAAAAAATAAAATAAAGAATTAGTACACTGAAACACACTTCCCAGGGATCAACACAATCAGAGAAATTAAACAAACTATAAAAATATGCAAAATTTAGAAACAATACCATAGAGCAAACAATTTCCAAAAGATAATAGAAGAAATGTTCAAGAAACTGTAAGCGATTATAAAGAACAAAGCCCAGAACTTCTTTAGCATTTAAAAATACTGGAAGTCTCAGATTTATAGTAATATATTGATGACAGGAAAAGTTAACACAAATAACACCATACTGAGATCCTTTAGACTAATATGGAGGATAATCGATAGTAAAAAGAAAACCCTAAGAACTGCTAGAAAAAATGTTTAAAAATTTTAAGCAACAAAAGGAAATTACAACAAAAAAAGGAAATTACATTAAGCATGGGATGGGAAGGGAAAGGGAAACATAAAACTAAAATGTGTTATGCACATGTACCAATTCCCCATGATGATGTAATCATGTACAGTAAATAAAAATAAAAAGTGCGACAAAAAATTTAAAAATCTATTCAAAAAATATATACACCAGAATCAGAATTTTTTTTTTTTTCAGTGTTAGGGATTGAATTCAGAGTCTTGCGCTGAGCTACATCCCTGGTGCTTTTTTTTTTTTTTTAAAAAGAGAGTATCTCACTATTTTTCCCAGGATGTTCTTGAACTTATAATCCTCCTGATTCAGCCTACAGAATATGGGATTACAGACATGTGCTACCAGAATATTTAAAATTTATATCAAAATATAATTATCAACAATTCTCCATCAAAGTGCACTATCCCTTATAATGGAAGTCAAGATAAAGACATTTTCAAATATATAACAGTAAAGAGATAATATGTACACACAGTCTTTGCTTCAGATATATTTCACAAAAGGTTTTGGGAAATTTGAACCTATTATGAATGGAATGACTACAGAGTGAGATGCTAGAAAAGGCAAATGCCAAAAGAGCAAAGTGTATTAGTAACTTAAGTATTACATATGAAAACAGTAATACTGACCAATGTTCATTATTAAAACACTAGGAATTAATTTCTAAAAAGAATGATATGAATATATGAAAAGCTATTTCCTAAGTGGTTGACATTTGCCAAGCATTTTCTCTTCAAGAGTCAGGGCCTAGAAACATTAAGCACAAAAATGCTCACTTAGATATAAATTGAAAGATAACACCTATGAGTGTAGGAGTACAACAAATCATCAGAGGCCAACACAATTATGAATTTGAAGGAATATAGTATGTTGGTGTAAAGAAATGAAGCATAAAACAAAGGAAGGGAAAAAGGAAAAAAGAAAATTGAAGCAAAAAATGGAACCAAAGCCTTTGTAAATGAGGGGAAGAAGGGTTGAAGGGAAGGGAAGAGAATGGGGAAGAAATGAAGAATCAAGATATACTCTGTACAGGTACAAATTCCCTATGATGAATATGACCATTACATTTATTAAGAAAACAAGAATCAACAAGATGAATCCCACCAAAATCTACACTGACTAAAGAATATAGGCCTTGCTATGCAATTAATTGGTTCAAATCTGAAAATTTTAATTGTATAGCAGTTCAATTTAAATACTTAGCATAGCTCCTTGCAACCCCACAAATGGAATCCTTCCTTCTCTTCAATCTTGTGTTATATGTAAAATCACATGGTTTCTATCCAGTTTCATGGACTTCCTGTGGTAAAGTCAAGTTTTACCATGTTTAAAGCACAAATCTGTTGACAACTTTCTCTTTATTTATCAGACTAAAAAGCAATTGTGAATACTATTCAAGCATCTTGCATAGATCAGAATATGGTGTAAGTCCTTCTGAATTTCTTGCCAGTGGATGTTCAACTTCTTGTGTAGTATGTCTTCCTTTTGCTTCTTTAGAGTTGTTCTCCAACCTTCCTCTAGTTACTTGTTTCATGGAACTGATCTAATTATCTAAATAAATGGGCTCCTTTATGTTCCAGTGTGATAATTGGAATAATCTATGAGGTTCTCTAATATCCTGGAAACTAAGAATCAGTGCGATCATATTGAAATGTAAGATGTTTGGAAGGTGATAAAGTCATGAGTGATGAACTCACAGAAATAGAATATTAATTCTCTAGTCATCCAGAATGTCTAGAGGGAGCTATCTAGGACATTTGATCTTCTATCCCTTCCTTCATGTGAGGACATGAAGGCTAATTCATTTAGGGACAGCAGCATGGGATGCACCATTTTGGAAGCAAAGCCTGGGCTTTTACCATGTTATGTCCGGAGGTGGACTGTGAGCTGCTGCCCAACTAGAAAATGTAATTCCCAGTGATCATAAACCCAGCTACAGTAAAGAATTAAAGAAACTGAGTTTAAATTAAGAGAAGACAATTTATTTAGAGGACAATCTATTTAAAAGTGGTGAAGGTGGGGGAAGAGATGATAGATAGCTACTCAATGAATAGGGAGCATTCAAAAGGGAAATACTTGTGGACCTTTCCTTGCAGCCCCTTTTTGTTGATGTTTTCTCCTTGGGTCAACCCTTTGGAGTTTGGTTGCCTCCTGGACTGATCAATTTTCTCTTCCTCGATTTCTCATAGGTATGTGACTTTCCTTTGAAATTATGGGCTGGTGGCTTAGGGCCAGGTTATATAGATGTAAGAATCAAAAGGGGATTTGCTTTCTTTATGTTAATCAGATTACCAGTGGGACCTTCCCAGAACCACTCTCTTTGCCTTTGTCTCCTTAACTGTTGGAATCTAGCTGCCTTTATGTTTCTTAACTATTTGATTAGAGCTGCCTGGCTTTTAGAGTCTTGCTATAGAGGTCAAAATTGTCTGTTAATTTTTAATAACATAGCTTTCCCCTACCTATGGGGACCCCTGTCCCTACAACCAGACATTGAATCTTCCAGGGCTTGGCTCTGAAACCATTTGAAGTAATTATCTGTTGTTCCTAAATTACTGTCCCAAGTAATTTGATACACCAGCACAAACAGACTGAGGCAACATTCAGATCCCTGCTTTCCTCTCCAGTTACTTTGCTTAGCTCTGCACTTAGTTGATCACTACTGCTTGTTTCAAAATAATGTCAATTCTCTACCTCTCATTTGGTTATTATCACTGCTTTCGCACCTTCTCTTTTCCAGGGTCGTAACTTGGTAACTGTTTCATTGCTACTAAGCTCAAGTATTTCAAATCATTCACTGTTTCAAAATCCCAAGGATTGTACATCCCAAAGAACAAATA
>PVJO010019373.1:0-34398 GCA_004026905.1 Hystrix cristata | reverse complement strand
ACACACACACACACACACACACACACACACACACGCCCCAAAGGCTTAGAAGAATACAATTCTATTGGGAAGAGAATTGGTGAACTGGAAGAAAACAAACAATAATGATTAAAGTGGAAAGGAAAAGAAAAAAAATAGAAAAAAATTGATGAAACCAAAACCTGGTTCTTTGAAAAGATCAACAAAATTGACAAAGCTTTAGCTAAACTGATGAGAGGAGGGAGGAGGAAGAAGAGGGGGAGAGGGGAGGAGGATGACGATGACAAGAAGGCTGAGAATTGGGGGGGATTACTGGATGCAAAAAGAACATTATTACCAATTATAAAGAGTCACTATAAACATCTGTGTGCCAATGAATTAGATAACTTTAATGAGATGGAATAATTCATGACAAGAATGAATTACTACCAGAAAACTACCCACAAAGAAAAGCGCAGCCCCAGATGGTTTCGCCACTGAATTCTACCAAACATTTAAGGAAAAGTTAATGCAAGTTCTTCAAAAACTCATTCAAAAATTAGATAGGTAGAGAACAACTCCTTTTTCTCTGGCTAAAGTAACCAGGTGAATATATCACAAGAAAACCACAGAAAAATATCTCTTAGGAGTAAGGACACAAAATCCTTAAAAATACTAGCAAACTAAATCCAGAAACATAAATATAATGTTACATCATAATCAAGTGGAATGTAAGTTTGGTTTAACTTCCAAAAATTAATGCTCATATCAATATAATATAAAACAAAACTCAAGTGATCATCTCAATAGACGGAAAAAAGGATCAGGCAAATTTAACACTCTTTCATGATTTAAAAAAACACTCAAAAATTAGAAGGGAACTTCATCAACCTGATAAATGATGTCTACAAGAAATCTACAGTTGGCATTATATATACTTAATCATGAAAAATCGGGTACCTCTTCCAATAAGATCAAACAAGACAAGATGTGCTATTACCACCTCTATTCAGTATTGGAAACTCTAGTCAGGGCAATTAAGCAAGAAAAAGAAGTCAAAGGCCTACAGATTGGAAAAAAGTAAAATTATCTTTATTCACAGAGGGTATGATCTTGTATATAGAAAATCCTGAGGAATCCATTAAAAACTATTAGAACTTACAAATGATTTCGCAGGATTGCAAGATACTGTATACAAGCAGTTCTATTCTATACACTTGAGATGAACTGTCTGAAAATAAAACTAACAAAACAATCCTATTCACAGTAGCGTCCAAAGAAGTGGAACAAAATAAATTATTAAACGAATACTTTGAAAAGCCACCAAATATTGGTCAACGATATTAAAGATCTATGATCAGAAGAACATTTTATGTCCATAGACTTAAAGATTTAGTATTATCGAGGTGGTGATATTCCTCAATCTGATTTATATATTTCATGTAATCCCCTCAGAGTCCCTCAGAGTTACTTTTTTGTAGACTTTGACAAGCTGATTGTAAAATTTACACAGAGCAATGTATTACTTAGGGCTTATAGTTGGTAGAGGTTTCAGTTTATAGTCAGGTAACTCCAAGGTAGGGCAGCATGGCAGAGGAGGCTTGCTTATCACATGACAGTGGGAAGCAAAGGGATTGAGGGAGAAGGGAGGAAGACAGACCCTTCCAGACCACATTCCCAGTGACCCACCTCCTCAAACCAGGCTTTACCTCTCAACATCACATTTAGCTATAAACTCATCAGTGGACTATCATGAGACCATCATCTAATCACTCCCCCAAAGCCCCACCTATGAGTACATGTGGTTGGGGGGAGGCATCAGGATATAAACCACAACAAACAGTAACAAAATTGTTAAAGCAACCTTTAAAAAGACCAAAATAGGAAAAATCATACTTTCAGATTTCAAAACTTACTGCAAAGGAACAGTAACCTAGACATTGTAGTACTACCACAAAGATGGGACATATAGATCAATGGAATTGAATTTAGAGTCCAAAAAGAAACTCATATATTTATAGTCAGCTGATATTCCACCAAAGCTGCCAAGGCCATCCAATGAGGAAAGAATACAGTGGTACCTCAGTTCATGAATTTAATTTGTGGGACAATTCTGTGACCAGAATCGTGGAAAGAATTAAGTTCATACACTGAGGTACCACTATTGTCTTTTTAACAAAAGGTACTGGGACACCTAGATAGCCGTGTTCCAAAAAATGCAGTTAGACACCCTTCCTCATATCTTATATAAAAATTAATTGAAAATGCATCAAATACCTAAATATAAGAGCTACAAGTATAAAGCTAAAAAGAAAACATAGGATAAATCTTCATAGGATTATTTCATGGGACACCAAAGTACACAAACAAAAGGAAACAAAAATTGCACCTCGCAAAAATTTTTATACTTCAAAAGACATCATCATATCTGAAATGAATAGACAATTCTCAGATGAAGAAATACAAATGGCAAACAAATATATGAAAAAGTGTTCAACATCACTGGTCATCGAGAGATGCAAATTAAAACAACACTAAGATTTCATCTCACTCCAGAAAGAGTGGCTATCATCAAGAAATCAACCAATAACAAATGCTGGCGGGGGTGTGGGGAAAAAGGAACCCTCCTCCATTGCTGGTGGGAATGTAGGCTGGTCCAGCCACTGTGGAAATTAATATGGAGATTCCTCAAAAAACTACAACTAGAGGTTCCATTTGACCCAGCTATTCTTCTGCTTGGTATCTTCCCAGGAGAATTAAAAACACTGTACCACAGTGATATATGTACAACCATGTTTATAGCAACACAGTTTGTAACAGCTAAGTCTTGGAAACAACCCAAATGCCCAACAACTATTGAATGGCTAAAGAAGATGTGGTTTTTCTATACAATGGAGTATTACTCTGCCATAAAAAAGGATAAACTTGAGATATTTATAGGTAAATGGATGTACCTTGAGAACATACTCTTAAGTGAAGTAAATCAGACACACATGAGTACATATTGAATTGTTTCTCTGGTATGAGAAACCATAAGCGTAAATAAGGACAAAAAGTATAATAGATACTAAGTAAAAGAAAATATTCAATAGGGAGGAGAATTAGAAAGGCAGGAAGGGGAAAAGAAAGAAAAGAAAAAGAAAAGAAAGGGAAAAAGGGGAAAAATGTAAATAAAGCTACTGTAAATAGGGAAGGGAGAGAGAGTGGAAGGGAGGGGTGGGGAAGAAGGAGGGGAACCAAGATGTATCATGTACAGGTACAAATTAACTACAGTGAATGTAATCACTATGTATACAATGTACCAATACATGTTCTTGGAAATAAAAAATAAAATAAAATAAAAAAACAAAAAAACCCCAAAAGATGCCATCAAAATGTTGGAAAAAAAGCACTGAAAGAAAATATCTGTAAGTCACATATCTGATTTCTATTGGAGATTTACATCCAGGAATATAAAGAAAACTTACAACTCAATAATAAAATGACAAGTAATCAAATTACAAAATGAACAGAGGATTTGAATAGATATGCAAATGGCCAATAAACACGTACAAATATGTTCAACATCATCATTAGTCAACAGGAAATTTCAAATTAAAAATATATAATAAGATACCACTTCAAACTCACTAAAATAGCTAGAATCAGAAAGTCAAAAACAGCAAATTCTGGCAAATTTTTGGAGAAACTGGAACCCTCATACACTGCTGGTGGGAATATAAGATGGTACAGCTTCTTTGGAAAATGTGAATTAAGTGTTGTCAATTTGAGTAAGAAACACACAGTTCTGGCTGTGATTGAATGGATTTACTGAAAATGGAAGACTCACCCTGGGTGTGAGTGGCACAAACGAATGGGCTTGTAGCCTGAACGGAATAAAAAAGGGAAAGAAGAAGGAAGGTTTGCTTCTGTTTCTGCAGAGGAGCTCAGGTCTTGCATTCTCCTTGGACATCTGTGTCCTGGCTTCCAGCACAGACTCTTCACTATGGAGGTAATCTATCTATCCTGCTCTCTATTGCTCAATGGAACCTTTTTTCTTTTGTTCTTTGTTTTCTTTTGCTCAGTGGAATCTTTTTCTTTTCATTCAACTTTAACAAGAAACCCATTCAATGGCACTTGCTTTTACCTCCTTTTGAGGATTTCACATAAATGTGATATTCCATTGTCGTTAAACCGATTCATCATTTGCACAGCCTTATTTGAGTGCTGCTTTTCTACAAAATGTTACACTTTCTCACATTTTATACATCTCCCTAATTTCATTTGAAGTAAGGGATTCCTCCACCTTTTTCTCCTCTTCTTGGATCTGTACATGAGATTTCCTCTATAACCTCTGGCTGTTAGGAGATAATCACCATGTCATGTACTACTCTTATTGCAAAACGTTGCTCACTTATCAAGTTAAAATTTATCAGAAATATTTGTTCATCTTGTGGAACACTCCCAGAATACTCTCAATCCAAGATATATATACATACATATATATGTGTGTATATATCTTATATTAAATCTGTTTCTCTAGTGAGCCCTGACTGACACAGAAAACAACCTGACACTTTTTCAAATGATTAAACATAGAGTTCCTTTACAATCTAACAAATCTACTCTGAGTCATATATTTCAGAGAAACAAAAACACATTCCACACAAAACTTACATGAATATAACAACATTAGCCAACAGCCAAAATGCATAAATAAACCAAATGTCTACCAGTGGATAAATGAATCAATAAAATATGGTATACATTGGAGTACCATTCAGCTTAAAAAAAAGATGAAGTACTGACACATGCTACATAACATGGATGAACCTTGAGAACATGCTAATTAAGGAAGGTATCACAAATTACTATATATTATAAGATTCCATTCAGAAGAAATGTTCAGAACAGGGCAGTCTACAGAGATAGAAAGTATGTTAGGAGTTTCTTAGCCCTGGGGATAGAGTCTGTGACAGGAAGCTGATAGCTAAGGGCAAAAAGTTTCCTTTTGAGGTAATAAAAATGTTCGAAAATTGATAATATTGGTTTATATATATATATATATATGTAAATTGCTTAAACCACTGAATTATATTCTTTAAATGGATGAATTGTATGGTATGTGAATTTTATGTAAATAAAGCTATTGAAAATGTAATGAGCCACTCACTGTCAGGCACTAGTTTTGCAGTTCCAAAAACCTGGGAGCAAGAGCCTCCTTTAAATTCACCCTGCGCTTTTCCACCTGTTTCATTATAATCCTGGTTGTGTTCTGCTTCCATGCTTCCTCACACAAAGATACCTACTTTTTATTTGTCCTTCTATATTCTTGCCTGTAAGGAGATTTTATGTAACAGGGTTAAAGATGTTTGTAAGATATTTCCATTCCTGACACACAGATTCTCTCACTAGAGTTTATGACAACTATCTTTGTGAACCACAAGAAAATACTGATTTTTTTCCCAGACTTAACACAGAGCAGAATCATAGATTTCCTCAAGATTTAAAGTGATAGAGTTCACTGAAGAGGCTGAAGCAGGAGAAGCACTGCAAGTTCAAGGCCAGCCTGAGCTACATAGTGAGTTCAAGGCCAGCCTGAACTACATAGGAGACCCTGTCTTGAGAAATCAAAAATAAAACAAAATAAAGTGATAGAGTCCTTGAGCTCTACTTGGTGGAAGCACTTCAAGGAATTGGTAAGATTTTAGAGGACGGCTATGCAGTAAATCTAGACAGAGGCTTCAGGGTTTGTAGCTTCATCCAAATTTCCTGGTAATTGCTTATCAATAGTATGTAAGGAGAAAGGTGACAGACTTCCAGCATCAGTAGACAATTAGCCCCTGGACAATGCAGATTTTAGCAGAAAGCTTGATGAACTAGAAGTATATACTCTTTCTTTTCTCCCAAGTATCACATAAAGAAAGAGGAAGGGGACCCTCTGATAGTGATTTTTAAAATTAATTTCTTGCTACCTCACCTGAATGAGACATTTTTTTTTTCTTTCTAGTACTGGGGGTTGAACCCAGGCCTTCACGTATCCCCAACTCTTTTCTCAATTTTGCAGATTTGGAGATGGGATCTCTCTAAATCACTGAGGGTGTGTACTACCACACTTGGTTTATACATTTTTATTTGTAAATAAGTTCAAAGTCACAAAAGTAAAATAATACAAAGACTATCTGTATATACTTTCCCTAGATTCACCTATTGCTAACATTTTCCCTTTTTGCCACTTACTAACTATATAGTACGTTTGTATATAAAACATAATGTTTGTATATAAAACATAATAAATGTTTGTATATAAAACATAATAAATACTTGTATACACAGTATTTTTATGGACCATTTGAGAGGAAATTATACAAATATATGATGCTAAAATATTAATTCCATCACACATATGGTGTGTATATGTTATTACATAATATATAAAAACACGTCCTATAGTCTGGATCTTAAATATCCATCAAAAGTCCATACATTGAAGGTTTGGTCTCCATTTCATAACTGGAGCTATTGGAAGGAGGTAGAACCTTTATGAAGTGAAGCCTAGTAGTAGGAAATGAGGTCACTGGGGACATACCCTGGAAGGGGATACTGAGACCCCAAGCCCTCTGTCTCTCTCGTTTCCTAGTTACCTTGTGGTGAGCAACTCTGCTGTACCAGAGCTCCCTGACATGAAATGGTACCTTGCCATTGGTCTAGAAGCAGCAAAGCCAACCAACCATGGGCTGAAACCTTTGGCACCATGAGCTGAAAGAAACCTTTCCTTTTATTCAGTAGATTTATCTCAATTACTTTATCATGGCAATAGAAAGCTAACCCAAAATATTATATCATAATTATATATGATAATAGGTTGCTCATATTAAACACAAAGTAATTCTAATTAATTTATTATACAGCCATACACCACAAAATGTTTGGGTTAAAGGTGAACTGCTATGTACAACAGTGGTCCCATAGATTTTATCACATAGTGATGTGATGTTTACACAATGACAAAAATCACTTGACAATGCATTTCTCAGAAGGAATTTCTGTTCTGGAAACAAAAGGGACATTCTCTTTCATAATCACAGTTAGGGTTGACAGACTTAGCAAATAAAAATACAGAACGCCCTGGGCAAATTGCAAGAGAAATGAAGCTTCTGAGCTTTTCCTGACTAGGGAATCTGCTATACTCCCCCTTCTGGACACACTCAGACATTGTTGTTAGATTTGAAGAGTTCTGGGTATTCTGTGTGTGTGTGTGTGTGTGTGTGTGAGAGAGAGAGAAACAGAGAGAGAGAGAGAGAGAGAGCGCTAGAGACCAAACTCAGGGCCTTGGGCTTGCAAGGCAAGCACCCTAATCACTGAGCTAAATCCCTAGCCCCTGGGTATTCTTGTTTACCCTTCAATGCCTAAAAAAATATACTTAATCTGCTGGGCAAGATTTCTGGTAACCAGTTAGTGCCTGGCATGATCTTGCTGATAAAAGTGAAGGTTGGTTGACTCTGGTATTGAATTAAACCTTTTATTTTTCCTGTCTTCTATACTTGCCCTATAGTCCATCTCCTGAAAATTCTATTTGACTTGGTAGTATTTCTCAGAATTGAATTAGAATTCTCTTGTAAAAACCATTACTTGGGGTTGGGGATTTAGCTCAGTGGTAAAATGCTTGCCTAGCAAGCGCAAGGCCCTGAGTGCACTCCCCAGCACCTATCCCCCAAAAGCCCACTACTTATAAATTTTAAATACTGTATACATCATCGATGGATCTTATTAAAATGTAGATAATAATCTGGTAGAACTAGTTTGGGGATCTGAAAATTCGTATTCCTTAGTAAGCTCCCAGAGTATGCCAACACATTGGTCCTATTAATGCCAGACTATGGCCACCTACCTCACAATCAACATTTTTATGCAGGTCCGAGGAAGAGTTGTAAGATACTTGGTAAAAATCATAGCCATTATAAGAAAGCCACACTAAGAAACTCAGGAATGGCTGGGTGGTGGATTGCTAAGAACTCTGCATTTCCCAGACATCCAGTTATGCGATTTGAAAGGTAAGTATTCCGCGAAAGAGAGGAGGCAGAGATGAGACGAAATTAAGGATTATTTCTATTCGGGAGAACCAATTTCTTTTTCTTCTGTATTCCCACTGTCGTTGCTCTATGTAACCTATCTTGTACTAATATTACTAATATTACGGGTAAATGCTGACCATCCCCCTTCTTAACCACTTCCTTATCTATTTTCGGGTCATCCTGTTTTCCCTACCTCCTAACCCACTGCAGTAGCAAAACAAAAAGAACTGCCAACTGAAGAGCTCTGACGATTTTGGAACCCTAGTTCCATCACTCACAAACGCTGGCTCTTAGAACCGACTTTTCAGTCAGTTACCCCTTTTGTGTGTAAAATGGGAGCGGATCACACCTACTTACCTCACAGGATAGTTGAAGTGACAGAATGCAACTTGTCAACTGTAAAACTAATTGGATACAGGTTGTTCCCTTCCTACGTCACTCCTTTTTCAAATTACTTTAATGGCAGGACCATAAAGCGCAGCATAACCAACAGGCACAGGGTGTGTCGGTAGGGAACAGCCTCGAGGCCGAGCTTTCTCCTCTGAGAGGGAGGGCGCGGGCTGCTGGGAGCCTTCTACTCGGCGGTCTCCGCAGAGCTGAGGGAAAGAAAAGAACTACAACTCCCGTGAGGCCGCGCGCGGGCACCCGGCCTCCTCCAGCCTCCGCGACCAGACAAGCGCGTGCCCTAAAACGGAGCTGGGGACCCGAAGCGCGCGCCGGAGACCTGGAGAGCGGGTGCTGAGGCCGACTGCTCGCGGTGCCTGGGTCAGCAGATGGAGGAAAGAAGACGCATAGGAATGTGGGGATGATAACGAGGATAAGACGCCTAACAAAAGGCAAATTAAACAACTAAAAAGAGCTGTAAGCCAAAAAGCCGGCGGACTGTAAACCAGGAGTGCCGTGGAGGCGGCGGGAGCGCGCGCCGGGCTCGCGCCTCAGAGCTCTGGAACTCGAATTAGCCGGGGCGGGAAGGGGCAGGGCCGCGGCGCCGGGGCGGGGCCTGCGACGGTGAGGGCGGTGGCGGCGGGCGGTGGCGGCGGCCGCCGCGACTCAGACATCTGGGACTGTTGTTCTTTCGCCGCACGCCAGCTTCAGTCAGTTTGCCACAGAGCCGGACCTGGCCCGCTGGTGAGCGGGCGGCCGTATCCGCCTTCTCTCCCATTTCGCTAAAGCTACGGCAGAAACTGGCAGTAACACCCTGTGGTTGGTCTCCGATGCCCTTCAGTGAGGAGGGGACGTCCGGACCCTGGTGAACGCACCTAGGCACCCCCCCAACGCAGAGTCCTCGTCGGCCCCTCGCCCCGCACGGCTTTGTCAGCCTGTCATGGCTGAAAACGCAGAGGGAGACCTGAACTCCAACCTGCTCCACGCCCCCTACCGCACCGGGGACCCTCAGCTAGACACGGCCATCGGGCAGTGGCTCCGTTGGGACAAGGTGGGTACCTGGTCAGCCTGGCATCCTCTCCCTCCTCCCACACACAGCCCGCCCTTTCCAGTGCCCACCGGGGCTCCACAGGCTTCAAAGAAGATGGCTTCGGCCACCACGGGGGTCGGCGAGCCGGGCATTGCCACCCACCTATGCCTGGGCTGTCTCCCTCCCGGCGCCTGGGCTGGGCAGGGACATCTGCAGTCTCTTCCTTTTGCAGTGCGCTCGATCGCCGCTCCGCTTCCTCCCCTCTCATCCTCTTCCTCCCCTCTCATCCTCCTCCCTTACAGTCCATGTCATCTCTCAGAATATTCACCATTCTCAAAAATAATCACCGTCGTAAGTTACACCCTTAACAGAGCTGAGCTGTTTTCTTCGCCAGTTCTCCCTTGACTTCCTTCTCTGTAAACCTGAAAGTGGTTTCTGGCACCCTTCTCCGATGTTTCTAACCGCTATCCGCTTTGATGCTGCTCTGGTGTGTTTCAACCTTCTGGCACTAAGTAGTCGGTGGTCTTTACCACTCCCTGGTATTTTCTAGTGTCACTTTTTGCGCTTGAGAAAGGAGGGGGTTTTCTTAACTCTTTTTTTCCCTCTTGCTGGCAGTTATTTTTTTGAATTATCATGTCCAGAGAATCGTGTTTTTGCAGGTTTTGTATTATTCACCCAGATACAGAATTGTTTTTGGCTTTATCCCTCCTGCTCTGCTCTCCTGGTCTCCTTGTGCAGGCAAATGGGATGGACTTATAAGAGTCAGAATTAAAGTACAGTACCGTTGTCTTATTTGTAAAAGAGGCCTTTGGAGGCTCCAACAGAGAACCATGATCCAAGTTTTTGCTTTGTCAAATGCATGAAATACATTTGTTGAAGTAGAGAAGGCAGCATACTTGAAATTGAATTAGTAATACTGAATTAAAGGGTTTGTGTGGTAGTATGTGAAATCATGTTGTACAAAAGAATTTCTGAATGACTAGCTTTCCGAAAAGGTTTTATTTTTATTTCGTTCAGTCATTCATACATTTAGGATACACACACTCGCAAAATGAACACTGAGTAATGTTCTAAGCCCCACTAAGGTCGGGAAATACTAGTTGTAAGGAAAATAGGAAGATTTCCTGCCCTCAACAAACCTTCAGTTCACGGATAAGAAAGACCAACAAATAAGCAATTATAATGAGATCTTTGGTGTAACTTGGTCATATGCTTCTTGGACATTCAAATTCTACTGGAGACTAAAGAATTGCTTCTTCTTTTTATTTATTTTTTTGGCAGGTGCTGGGGATTGAACTAAGGGCCTTGGTGCTTGCTAGGCAAGCACTCTACCACTTGCGCTAAATCCCCAACCACTTTATTTGTTTTTTTGAGACCAAGTCTCTCTATGTAGTTCAGCCTAGCCTTGAACTCACTATAGCTCAGGTTGATCTCGAACTTGTGGCAATCCTCCTGCCTCAGCTTCCCAAGTGTTTGTGTTATAGGCCAGCACCACCACACCAGCTAAATTATTGCTTCTTAAACCTTAAAGTGCTTACACATCATCTGAGGGGTCTTAAAGTGCAGATTCTGATTTAGAAATCAGGTCTGTGGGGCCTGAGAGTCTGCCTGAACATGCATCCAGATGATGCCAGTGCTACTGTGTGTGGACCACACTTTGAATAGCAAGACTCTTACCATTCTCTTTTGGTGCCAGTTTTGACTATTTTTTTTTTTCCCTAAAGAGTATCCTAATTGATTTTTAAAAGGTTGGCTGGGTGAGTTAACACTTATTAACTGTCCATGCTATGCCTAAGTACTATTGAGATGTACTGAAATATTTATGAAATGCACATAAAAAATAATGCTAGAATAGTTTTGGTGGCAATTAAAGGGTTTATAGGTGGCCAGGTCTTATAGGAGTTCAAAAGAGAGTGATCTGTGGACTGAAGACTAAGAAGATGGAATACATATAAAAAGAATTGTTCATTTATATTTAACATGCCCTCTTCATACAAAATACTGGCTGAAAACTTGTGTGAGATAGATGAATAGATACATACCTGACCTTCAAAAATACAGGAAAGAAAATAAAACAAAGGCACACAAATTTAGTGCAGGGAGCAAATAATAAGTTCTCTTAACAGAGGAATAAATTTTGAAAATTTTACTAATTAGTGAGAAATAAATACTATCTTCTGTATTGATCTTTTTCTTAATGATAGAGGATACTTTTAATTGGGAAACGAAGATGTATCTACTATAAGTAAGCTAGACTAAATCCAGGGCATTGAAATTTAGAGTACAGAAAAGTAAAATAGTAAATAAACCTTATAGCATTTATTCCATTACATGTTGATAGCACGTGTAGTCTTTTAATACAGAAAACCTGAGTTTAACACTTGATTAATACCTGTTTAGTTTTAAAAAAAACTGCCAAATGCTGTTGATCTTTAATGATTCTGATGAGGCATGTAATAAGTTATAAATTGATCTAGGGGTAGTTTGCTATTTGGCTTGGTCACTAAAATTATTAATTTTAGCTTGGTGGGTTGAAGTACTTTGAAAAGTCTTGATGGAAAAAACTGTCGTTTTGAACTTTCAGAATTAGTTAAAATTTAGAGTTGCTAATGTGGAGAAGAGAACTATGACAAACAGAGATTGAAACTTTTTAAGCTTTAATGTGTGCAGTTAACACATTTGTTTCTGGTATAGTTTAGGGTACACAGAAATTTTTTGAAAGGTCTGTGAAGACAAGGTCATGAATGAGCTGTAGTACACCTTTAATGGTCTTGAACAAGTAAAACTGTATGTCAGTGTTAAAAAGAAAATAGTAGTTTTTTTCAAGCAAGATGAGGATCATCCAACTTTTACTTAGTTGACTCCACCCATAACAGTATCTTTCTGAGTTCACTTGGAATATACTCAAGATGTCAGGCCATGTGTTACCCATAAGATTGAAATCATTATGTTTTCTGATTAAATCAAAGCAAATACATAAATAAATCTGGCAAATCTCCAACTTGTCTGTTGATAAATTTACAAGTCAAAGAAAAAAAAATTTGCAAGTCTAAGATCTGACCTCTCAGTTTCCAGGCCTTCAGTATTATATGTTAGTCTGCCTTGTTTCAGGATGGATTCCCTGTATTCAAGGTCAAGAAACTTGACCTGTTGATGTCCTATTTAAGAATGCTGTCTTATTAATTTATGGCACAGATGTGACAGCCAAGTAGATTTGTTTCTACTGAATACATTTTATAGGTGCACCTTAAGGGAAGTTAAAGAATCAGATTTGGGTGGTTATGAAACCAAATCACAGGGAGTCAGACATGTAACATGAACATTTGACAGTGTCAGCCTGTAACAAATAAATACATACATCTCCATTATAGGACTCTGCTACCACTAAAATCCAATAAACGCATGGATCGAGGTGTTCCTTCTTCAGGCATTGTACAGATAATTCTCCCAACGGAGCATTCTCCTCCTGTGCTGTATGGCTGAGGCTCCCACCTCTTTCCTACTCTGTCAGTGCTTCCATGCATTGTCAAACACAGACAAGTTGTGCTGGCTAAGAAGCAAGGTTCTCTTTAATATGCCAGCTGTCTACCGTTTCTTCCCTGTTATAAATTGTAACTTTTCGAAAGTAGTCATATGTCCAAGATATTAAGCACTGGCTTGGGTGAGTGGATAGGTTAGGAGATGGATGGGGACACAGCCCAAAACTGTTCAGTCAGCTGTGGCAGCAATAGCAAAGGTGTTGAACTTCCTATATATTGACAACAATATGGAAGCAGGAATTAGCTGTGGCATTTTAAGAAACAGAGCACTGTGGTTTCAGAATGTAGATCTATGTTGAGAAAGAGTAGAATACAAAGTTGAAGATAGGTTAATTAAAAAAACGTGAACATGGAGACAAACTCTTCAATCTAAGCCACTGATTTTCAAATGTCTAACAACAGAAGTTTTTTCAAGCAAAATGTGGCTCAGATTAAAAAAAAGTGGTGAATAAATTCCTCTGTAAATTGTTATTATGTATTGGAAAGTACACCCATGAAGCACCTCTACAATTGTAGAGATCCAAAGAAGTACAAATTATACAGTTGCAGAGCCTGAACTAGAGCTTGGATCTGCCACCTAGTTCAATCCAATTTTTACAGTAATAGTTTATATAACACTTTTTTCACGTTTTTCTAATAATTTACTTAATTTGGCAGTTAATGAAGAACATGGAGTATGTATGACTTTCTTAGTTTTGAAAAATGTTAATACTTATAGCTTGACTTTATCTGTGTAGTGTCTGAACCTATGTACAATGCTCTACATTTGATATTCACAGCAGCTCTGAGTGGTAAGCAGGTAGTAGTTATCCCCACTTTTATGAGTAAAGAAAATTAGGCTCAGAAAAGGGAAATACTTATTCAAGGGAATACAGCTTTTGAGTGGTACTAGAACCCAGGTCAGGTGACTTTTACTCTAGTCTAATTATAGTAGATTCTATGAATCAAAAACCTATTAAATGTTAGTGACATCATAAACCAAGTTTGAAGGACCTCATTAAAATCATTTCATTAGTTTTTGTAAAGCTACAATAGGGTATAATATCCTGCAGAATAAATTGTCATGGGTTGTTTTTAAGAGCTGAATTTGCTGCTCAACAGTTGCTTTGGTTTCCTTGGCAATGATGTTCTCCCTCGGTCCAAGAAATTTAGTACATATAAATGAATGTTGGAATTTTTCTTTTTTTAGAATTAAAATTTATTTTTTGTTTACAAATTTCTTCCATTTTCTCCTCAGTTTCCATCATTTTATTTTCAATGTATTTTTATTTATTTTGAATTAACAAATTCTTAGAAATTTATTTTTTTATTTTGGGATCTTTTGAGACAGGGTCTCCCGATGTGGTTCATACTGGCCTTGAATTCACTATGTAGCCTATGCTGGCCTTGAACTCGTAGCAATCCTCTTACCTCAGCCTCCCACGTGCTAGGATTACAGGTGTGCATCACCATACCTAGTTCGAATTCTTATGATTTTAAAAAACACAGTACAAAAGGAACTATAATGGAAAGCAGTGCTCCCAATTGCCTCTTCACTTCCTTGGTTTGTTCCTTAGAAGACATTTTTTAAGTTTGTTTATTAGTTATTTTTGTTGTCATCATGAGAAAATGAAATAATGTACTAGTACCGCTATTTCTTGATTTATTATAAAGCATTAGATGCTGTCAAATATATGCCTGTGCTATGAAAAATAAAAGCTCACTCACACCATCTCTATTCCTCCTTTATTACTCCATTTTACGTTGCTATAACAAACACCTGAGACTGGGTAGTATATTAAGAAGTTCACTTAGCTCACAGTTTTTTAGGCTGAAAGTCTAAGACCAAGTAGCCTCATTTGTTTGGCCTCTAGTTAGGTCCTCATGGCAGATGGCATTTTGTTGGTGGTGTATATAAGAGCCAGAGCTAGGAGGGGACCACCTTGTTTATTTTATTATTATTTTTTTTTAATAACAACTCATTCTCATGAGAACTCACTTCACAAAACCAGCATTTCCTCCCCAGGGCAGTGCCGCCGACCCAGTCACCTTCCACTAAGTCCTACTTTGCACAGTTTCCACCACCTCAGCACCACTATGCTGAGGATCAAATTTTTAATACATGAACCCTTGGGGACAAACTACATCCAAACTGTAGCACTTTCTAAATTTTGATAGTTATTTTATTAGTCTTTCAGTTACTCTTTTAAGAGTTTAAATAATATAATTAGTGCTAGCAAAGTATGTAGAACAAGAACTCACAAATACAGAACTCCCAGTTGGCCATTCTGCGTAAGAGCAGATTGGTAAAAAATATACTCTATGTACAAAAGCAAAGAAAACCCATGCCAGTTTCCCAGAATAAAATATGTGGACATTAGTAGCTACGGATGGAGCTACATGAAGAAAGCAATTTATGTGAAAAACAAGATAAAGCAGTGAATATACATACACACCCACACACAGAGATAAACCAGTGAACATAAGAATTCAAAATTTTTAACTAAATTAAGATAATTATTCCATCAAATAAGGAAAGATGTTATGAGAAAACAACAGGAAACAAGTATGAGCTCTAGGAAATTAAGGGAAAAAGTGATTCTTTGCTCCTGCCAAATGTAATAAAAAATATAAAAGTCAAATTTGAAGAAGCATAGCAAAAGGAAATAAGCAATACAAAACAAATTTGACATGGAGTAACTACCCCAGGAATCCAATGTAAAGAAATTCTAACTGATAACAGTGCATTAGCTTTGTGTTGGATTTCAAGAAATATGTCCACAAAAGTAATGTAATATTTATGCCATAAGTAGTAGAAAGAGGGACAATGTTAGTGATATGGTGAAGATGACATATTATCTTTGTCAACAACACCAAAAACAAAGAAAGAAAAGCAATTACCCATGGGAAGAAGGAAAAGAGGTAGGGAGAGCAGGCCTGAATAAGAAAGAAGGAAAGAAAAAGGGCCAGGGATATAGATTAGTGGTAGAGTGCTTGCCTAGTATGTGCAAGGCTCTGGGTTCATTTCCTAGCACTACAAAATAATGGTGATAATAATAATATGACATGCCTGAATAAGTAAATTATGGTCCAAAAATGAAGCAAACTAAAACAGAACATGATTTTGAATAATTAATTTATGGAGTTTAAGAAAAAAAATTTGACCCCAACAACTTTAGGTGACACAAGCTGCACATTAAGAATAAGAAGTTTAATTAGAGTCCACTACTGGGATCTAAAGTAAATATTTAATTGGTCTTAACCTAGTGATTACATTATTTTCAACTTTGAGGATCCAGAAGACAAAACACAAGATTTAATGTTTTTATTGTGGTAGAAAAAATATAAAAATTACCATCTTGATCATTTTTCTTTTTCTTCCTCCTCCTCCTCCTTTTTTTTCTGAGACTGAGTCTCCTTATGTTGCCCAGGCTGGTCAAGTGATCCTGCTGCCCCAGCTTCCTGAGTAGCCAGGACTATAAGGATGCATTGCTGTATCCAGCTCCTGATTCTGACAATTTAAAATACATAGTTTTTAGTGTTTTTACCTATATTCGTACTGTTGTGCAATTGATCTCCACAATTTTTTTGTCTTGCTAAACTGAAATTCTGTACCCATTAAACAGCTTCCCATTTCCTCTTTTCCTTTTCTCCTGGCAACCACCATTCTACTTTCTGTTTCTACAAATTTGATTACACTCTAGGTACCTTCTAAGTGTAATCATACAGTAATTGTCTTTTAGTGACTGGTTTATTTCACTTGGCATAATGTCTTTATGGTTCATC
Organism: Hystrix cristata; assembly: GCA_004026905.1. Taxonomy (NCBI): domain Eukaryota; kingdom Metazoa; phylum Chordata; class Mammalia; order Rodentia; family Hystricidae; genus Hystrix; species Hystrix cristata. The sequence goes on along the minus strand of PVJO010019373.1, from coordinate 17,668 downwards.
TATATTGTAGATAAGATTTAGTTCTGATTATAGAACAAAATGTAGATGTCATTAGTCTACTTTGGGTTTTGACTTAATAAACTTTATTTAATGATACTTTCTGTCTTTCAAGTATTTGTTGAAATTGCATCCATTCTTTGTACACACTGACCCTTTCCTCTAGTTCTTTTTGCTTTGTAGATTGGGTGCATTTATGACTTTACTGTGATTGTAGTATGTTCTCAGAATGGAGAGGAGACATGTGTTTAAGTCTTTCATCTTGAACTAAGAATCTCTTCTATTTTTGAAATTAAAAATGTATGTGAAACTAGAGGCAACCAATCCTTCACAAGGTGAATGAACAAATACAGAGTATACCCATGTAGTGGACTATTATTCAATAATAAAAATAAATGGGCTATGAAGACATGAAAAGATATGGAGAAACCTTAAATATAGATCCCTTACTGAAAAATGCTGGTGTGAAAAGGCTGCATAGGGGCTGGGGATTTAGCTCAGCGGTTAAAGTGCTTGCCTTGCAAGCACAAAGCCCTGAGTTCGATCCCCAGCACCAAAAAGAAAAAAAAGAAAAAAAAAGAAAAGGCTGCATATTATATGATTTCAACTGCATGGCATACTGAAAATGACAAAATTGTAGTTACTAGGAATTGGAGGGAGCAGAAGGGAAGGATAAATAGAGAACAAGGGAATGTTAGGGCTGCTAAAGTAGTCTGTATGATGAAATGATGCTGGACACATGTCATCATATGTATATGAAAACCCACAGAACGTAGCCAAGCGTGGTGATAGACTCCTGTAATCCCAGAACCCTGGGAAACTGAGGCAGGAGGATCACAAATTCAAGTCCAACCTCAGCAAGTTGGTGACTTAGCAAGACCCTGTCTCAAAATAAGAAAGGGCTGGGGATGTAGCTCAGTGCAAAGGCTGAGGGTTTTTAATCCCAGTACCACAAAAACAAAACAAACAAAAAAAACCATAGAACTTTATAAGACAAAGACTAAGCCGTAATATGATCTATGAACTTTTAATAACGCATCAATATTGGGTAAGTTGTAACAAATATACTAAAAAATAAAATGTTAATAATAGAAGAAACTGAAAGAGGATATATTGTATGAGGATACCGTATACTATCAGCTTGGTTTTTCTATAAACCTAAAACTTCTCTAAAAAATAAAATCTGAACTTGGTACACTGGCATACACATGTAATCCTAGCTACTCAAGAGGTGGAGGCAGGAGGATTACAAATTCCAGGCCTGGATAATTTTGCAAGACTCTGCCTCAAGATAATTTAAAAAAAAAAAAGGACTGAGACCAGGTGTGGTAGTGCGTGCATGTAAGAGGATCATGAGTTCAGGGCCAGCCTGGACTACATAGTGAGACCCTGTCTCAAAGAAACAAACAAAAGAGAGAGAGAGAGAGAGAGAGAGAGAGAGAGAGAGAGAGAGTGTGTGTGTGTGTATGGTTGAAAAGGAAGAGATTAATATTTGGAAGTCTTTATTTTCCTGTAGGTAGACTGACTACTGCTTGTCATTTGGGGACCTTTCTGTTATTTTTTTCTTTCAGAAAGGATTTTTGTTTAGTTCCTTCAAATTTTCTACAAGGTCATTAGAAAGTCTCTTTGGCTACATGTTTAATCTAGAATTGTTTTCTCTCTTTAAAAAAAATCAGAGAAAATACAGAGAAATAAATAAAAAGGAACTTATCACCATTTGGTTCTTCCAAATTTAATTTGTGAGACACATTGAGTTAATAAGAGAATGGGAATAGTATTATATTTCATTAGCTCAAATTTTCATGGTCCTTCCCTGGATAATATAAATTAGACTTTTTTCATCTCTCTTTGGAGAGGCAGTATGATTGACTTATTTCCTTGTTGATACCTAATTTATACATCTGTTCTCTTTTATAGAAATATGTCCCAATGATAAAAAGTTGATTAGTAAGATGTAGTACAGTTTTTACTGAAGGGTTATTTTTTCTTTAGATTGTTTGCAATAAGTAGTCTGCATTACTGCTACTTATTACTGAAGCCGCTGCTCTCTGGTGTTGGGAGTTAATGGAGAAAATTATTTACGCTGGTGGAGAAGAGGCAGGAAGACTCTTATGTGGGATAGTGTCATCAATCATGAGATCGTTTACACTAAATAACTGAATGAGCACTGTATCTTACTAAAATGTCAAATTGTCATACTTAATGTTCAGAACAGCATGAAGACTATAATACTATAAATGAAAAATATAATCTCCAGATTCAAAGACATTTTAGTTTTCAGCAAATCAGAGCTTATCTTTTTTTTGTTAAAATAATGCTTTTATTCCTCAGAATTTTCTCATGCCATTTTTCTCTCTGAAATATTTATTTATACTTATAATTAATATTATGCAAGTGAAAATTAGAAAAAAAACCCCTTGAATACTCAGTGTGTGTGAGCTTCCTGTCACTGTGACAAAATACCTGAGATAATCAACTTGTAAAGAGAAAAGCTTTATTTTTGCTTATAGTCTTGGAGGTTCCAGTCCAGAATGTTGGCCCTATCGCTTTGGGCCTGCAGCAAAGCAGTATATGACAGCAATGCATAGTGGAGCAAAATTATTCACCTCATGGTCAGGAAGAAAAAGAGCAAAGAAGGCGCTGGGGTTGCATAAGCCACTTCAAGGGCATACCCCTAATGACCTCAAGATCTCCTACTAGGTCCCACCTCTTAAAGTTTCCACAAACTCCTGATAGTACTACCCTGGGGATAAATCATTTACTACATGGACACTTGGGGAACATTCAAGATCCAAACTATAACCCAGCAGTAAGGGATGGTTAAGATAGCACAGATTTACATGTATTTAAAGAACCTCTAGATATAGATACATAGGTATATAGAAGTGTATATATTTTTTTAAATTTTATTTTGTTGTGGCAAGAACATTTAATATATCTGCTATATTAATGTATTTTCAAGTGTACAATACAGTATTACTAACTATAGGTGCAACCAGTGGTGCCTGTGAATTATGTAAATGTAAATTATGCCACATAAGCCAGACTTTAAAAACTACCCAGAGAAGTTCTGTCTAAAACTGATGTTGTAGAGGAAACACGAATAAATCCAGATGGATAGTATTTTGCCTTATAATGTAATCAGTGGCACACAATACTTGAGAGTGTTTCATTTTATCTTTGTAAGAAATTTGGAAAGCATAATTTAATGCTAAAAATTTAGTACAATACTTGAAAGATGACTGAATTCTGAATGGCTTTATGAAGCATTTTTAAAATACATGCAAATTATAAAAATAGATTCAAGGATAGGAATAAAGTTCAGTGGTAGAGTGCGTGCTTAGCAGTTACAAGCCCCTGGGTTCAATCACCAGCACCAAAAACAAAACAAAAATAGATTCATGTTTGAATTGTATACATTATCAATTATTTTACTTTAAAGTTTTTGCTTATAATTATATAGGAGTTCATTAGCTATAGGAGACATTTTAGCTATTTATTATGTATAAAGATGAATCAAATTTCATAGACACCAACTATGGAAATCACTTTGTAAAGTATGTAATATTTAGTTAACATCTTAAGCTGTATTTGCTCTGTTATTTTATTGTTGGTTTGCATTTTGTTAAATATTATACAGTCTCAAAATCTTAGAGTGTACTATTTAGGGATCAGTTAATAGCATCTGTATTTTCAAAAATTATGAATTAAATACCTAAGAAATATAAATATTTAATTTTTTATTTGAGTGTCTTTTGGCATCACGATAGTTTCAAGTAATTTTTAAAAAGGAATTGTTTAACTTCCGTGTTTATCTAAGTAAAAAATAAAGTGATTTTTTTTTAACCAAACAAGAAATTCAAACAAAACTCTAATATTCCTAGATATGTGTTGATTACTGTGAGGAAAGCAAAGAAGGAAAGAGACTAGGACTGCTACTGGACAGCAGTAGCAATTGTATTGGCCAGCAGTCCTTTCCAGGCTCCTGCTGTCCTGTTCAAAGAATTGGACAGGACATTCAGTGAATGTGAAAGTTTAACATTTATTAACATCTATAAAGATACTAAAGGTATTACAGGCAAGAAAAGTAGAGAGTACAAGTGTCCTGAAAAGAAGGAAAGAAGAAGTACTCTAAAAAGGAGAAAAGAAGTACTCTGAAAAGAAGTGCTAAGAAGTGCTCTGAAGGAAGGGAGAGAGAAAATATGCTTGCATGCACAGCTGGCCACTGCAAAAGTAAGAGAGCAGTCCCCCAAAGTCACTGGCTGCTGTCTTATATCTTCTTCTGACATCAGATCTAGGTCTTCAGAAGCTGTTCTATGCATATATTGTGGCTGTGATTTGGCAGCTCTCTGTGATTGTCTTGTCATACCTATTATCCAGCCTCTTTGCCATGCCTTAATCTCCTGCCTTAGGATCAGGGAAGTAAGTGGACATGAAAATTTAAACTGTATCTTTAATTTGTTTCTTTAAAAAATATGATTCAAATTTAGCCATGTGTTATGATTTTAAAAGATGGAAACTATTATTTTGTCTTTTTAGAAAGAAAATAGGAATAAATTTGTTCATATCTCATTATTTCTTTCTTAATTTTTCTAAAAGACTGTATGAACATTCTAATGTAAAACTTTGATAATAACATTCTATAAGAGTCTCCAGCCTACCTTCTTTAACTCTAGTTCATCTCATCCCTGGTCAGTCTGCCAGCTTAGCTTAACTGAGGCCTTCAGTTCAACCCATAGTGGGGGGCGGGGGGGAATAAAACCTTTTTGGATTCAAATACTCTCTCCACTTCTCTGAGCACAAGTTTGTGGATAAGTTTTTTAAAAATGGGAATAACAACCTCAGATAATCCTTGGCAAGAGTAAAAATTCTAAGATTTCCATTTGGGTTTTGTGGGTTTTTTTTTTTTTTTTTTGGTCTTATTTTTCTTCTGAGATGTCTCATGTTTTCCTTCATTTCAAGCATCTTCCTTTGAGCCATTGATCATAGGTAATAGCTGCATTAAAATCCTTGTCTGCTGATGCTAACAGTTATCTTGGAGTTCATCACCACTGACTGCTTTTGGTTCTTTATTTGTCTGGTAATTATGGGTTTTATCATGAACATATTATGTTGCAGAGACCCTGAATGTTGTTATTCTTTAGGAGAGTGTATTAGTCACTTTCCCTTTGCTGGGACAAAATACCCAACACCCACAATTAAAGATGGCTTTGGTTTTGATTTGCTTTGGTTTGGTTGGTTTGGTTTTTTTGGCTTTGGTTTTCAGAGGATTCAGTCCACATTTGGTTGGCATGGCCGACGGGCATTGCAGAGGCAGGCTGCTCAACCTATGGTACCCAGGAAGCAGAAAGGGGTTGGGGAAGGAAGAGAAAGAAAGGGAGGAACCAGAAGCAAGAATATACTCTTCCAGGTCACAACCCCAGTGGCCCATCTCCTAACAGCATGAAGTCATCAGTGTATTAATACACTTGTGAATATAGCATCTCCATGATCCATTCTAATTTCTAAAACTCCATCCCTGAATATAGGAGCCTTTGGGGAGATGTTTTAATCGAAACAATAACATAGAGTGTTTATTTGTTTACCAGGTAATTAAATTTGTTGGACTCAAACTGCAGACTATTTTTCTTGTTTTGTTTGTTTGTTTGCTTGCTTGCTTGCTTGCTTTTTGAGGTAGGGTCTTGCTATGTAATTCAGAGAGTCCTTGAACTCACTACGTAACCCAGGCTGGCCTTGAATTTGGGATCCTGCTTCAACTTTCTGAGTGCTGGGATTATGGGTTTGTCCCATCACACCCAGTTCAGACTGTTTCTTAAAAGGCTGCTGAAGACTCTGTTTGTTTTTTCTTTATTATTATTTTTTTAATCTTTAACTAGAATCTTCCTCACTCATATGTAGTATAGGGATAGGCCATAGATTCAGACAGCATTTACATAGAATGTGGAGTTCTCCATTTTTAACTCTGTTCTTTTTCGATATATCCTCCAGTGACTGTAGTTGCCCTGAATTCTGGTATGGTTCTTCAAGTCATAAAGACTATGGGATTGTTATTGGTGTTTTAGCTTCACCATGACCCTGACTATGGCTGCCCTCAAAAGCCATAAAAATGGAAAAGTCACACTAAGCTGGTTCCATCTCCAGAGTGTTAACCCTCTTCTAGAATCAAGCCTGCTTTTTTCACTTTTATTACCCCCAGGCCTTTGTTTGCTTTTGTATTTTGTCTAGAGTTTATAGTTAACAACTGTAGGAAGGCCAAGTACGGTTGGAGTTTACTTGGCCATACAGGAAGCAAATGGTACATGACTGTTTTACACAATTAGAGTATTTCTTTTTCTGTTTGTCAATATTCAGAAAAACAATAAACTTTTGTATATTGATCTTGTGTCCAGCAATCCTATGTCCTAACATTAATACTAAAAATTCTGCTTTTCAGATTTTTTTTTTAGTGTATGCCAAATTATTTCACCTGGAAAATATGAATTTTGTTTCTTTTTTTTCAATTCATAGACTTATTGTGTCTTTCTTCTTGCTTTATAGCTTGGCTATGACTATAGTTTTTTTTTCCTTCTTTGTTTTCTTTTCTGTTGTTAATATAGCTACCCATTATTAATCAGGAATCTCTACTCTATGTATTCTACTATATATATATATATATACACACACACACACATATGTGTTACACATTACATATATGTATGTTACATATGTATTACTACTAAGCAAATTACTACTACTAGTCTATATTGCATTGGTTTTTGGACCAACAGTAATTTGATACTATGCCATTATAAGGAATGCATCTGTTTTTAGTCCCTGATTGCTGGCACAGAGCTCCTAAAACCTATAGAATTTCCTGAGTTATGGTAATATCTTTTGTTATTCATAATGACCCCCTTTCAATCACATATGAATAAGGTGACTTAGTTGGAGTCACTCTACCCCTAGAATAGGGATGGTCACCAGAATGACTAATGATTACAGAATTAGACCTTTAATTCTACCCAACACCTTCTGGCCAGGGGAGGCCAGGGGTCTGGAAATTGAGCTGTGTAGCAACTCTTCAACTTCCAGTTGTTGAACACATCAAAATAGGAAAGAGCTAGAGCAAGAGAGTGGAAGCTCCATGCTGTCTTCCCCAATGTACTTTCCCTATTCCTCCCTTCCATTTGACTGTTCCTTTATAATAAACTGGTAAGTGTAAACATTCTCCTAAATTCTGTGAGCCATTCTAGCAAATTTTTTAATGTGAAGAGGTCACAAGAATTGTACCTTGTAGGTTTATAAACAGTCGGTCAGACGTACGTACGTGTTGCTAGTATCTGAAGTAGGGGTAGTCCTGTGGGACTAAGCTGTTTAACTTGTGAGATCTGATGCCAACCCTGGGGAGATAGTGTCAGAATTATACTGAATTGTTGAATACTCAATTTGTAGCCAGAGAAGAGGAGAATTGATTGGTGTTAAGAAAGACAACACATATTTGGTATTGGGGGAAAAAACTTCACAGGTACATTTTAGACTACCTGGCATGTATTAGATACTCAACAAAGGGGCTGGGGATTTAGCTCAGTGGTTACAGTGCTTGCCTAGCAAGCAGAAGGTCCTGAGTTCGATCCCCAGCACCAAAAACAGAACAAAAAAAAAGAACAAAAAAAAAAAAAGAAGGAAAAGTAGATACTCAACAAATATTTATTAAATAATAAATGATTTTATTTTAACCTTAAGCTGGCTCAATCTTGTTTTAATAAAAAATTTTTATATGAGTTATGTTGTGGAGCAGTTAGATATATAACTTCATAACTTTGTCATAGGTAAAACCTGTATTTAATTAATTTAGAATACTTAATATTTACTTCTACATGTTGCCTTTGTATTTAAGATTAAAATAAGTGATATAAAGAAAGCTGACAATGAGAGGCAGGAAGCACTTGTGATTGTCCACAGGGTTGGGTTGCAGCCTCCAGAAGTGCCTTGAAGGAAGACGAATGCAGACAGTAGTTTACATGGAATGGAAGATTCTGATTTTTCCACAGATCTCGAGCACAAAGACAGTTCTGAGAGCAGTGGCGCATCCCACGTCACCCACCTCTCTGCGTGGCTCAGCCAGAGTTTCCAAGACTCCAACCCCATTAGAAACTTGCAGTCCTCTGGCACTGAGGAGCCTGCATATTCTACCAGAAGAGTGGCCCATAGTCGACAGCAGCCCAATCCAGTGACTCTGAAAAAGTACCTGCTTTGGCAGATGCATTCTTCTGGTTCAGAAACTGAGCAAGTGATCAATTTCTCAGATAGAGAAACAAAAAGTACAATGGCTCATGATGAATCACCACCACCTCAAACTCCAACTGAAATGCACCTTCTGAGTCTGACATAGACATCTCCAGCCCCAACATGTCTCATAATGACAGCATCACCAAGGACATGTCCCTGAAGGACTTGGGCAACGACCTCTCTCTTCACCCTAAGAGTCGTCATTTCCATGAAAGCTACAGTTTCAATATGAAGTGTCCTATGCTAGCCGTAAGTCTCTAGGACATCTTCCTGGGAAACACAAGAGACATTTCTCTATTTTAGGATGTCCACTCTATCACAGCCTCTCTGCTGACAAAAGCAAGGTGAGGGCTCAGAACCAGGATAAGCAGATGGAAGAAAGAATGCTGTCCCACGGGCAAAATGACAACAGGCATGCAACCAGGCACCCAGCACCAAGAGAGAGGCAGCTGCAATATAAAGAAAAGGTGGCTGAACTTAGGAAGAAAAGAAATTCTGAACTGAGCAAAGAACACAAAGAGAAATATATAGAACACAGGCAGACCTATGGGAACACTTGGGAACCTCTCTCGGAAAATCTGACCAGTGATTAGGATTTGGATCTTTTCTGCAGAGCACAAGCCCGGGTTTCAGAGGAATGGAGAAGTTAGGCTGCAAGGCCAAGTCAGAGGGGTGCAACATGATTAAAACAATCACCTTAGGCCACTATGAGCTTGATCTTTGGTACCATTTTCCCTATCCTGAGGAGTATGCATGACTGGGAAGTCTCTACATGTGTGAATTTTGTTTAAAATACATGAAGAGCCAAACAGTATTCTGCTGCACAAGGCCAAGTGTGTGTGGAAACGCACACCTGGAGATGACATATATCGCAAAGACTCAATTTCGATATTTGAAGTAGATGGCAAGAAACACAAGATCTACTGCCAAAACCTGTGCCTATTGACCAAGCTTTTTCTGGGCCACAAAACATATTACAATGTGAAACCCTTCCTGTGCTACATTATGACAGAAGGGGGCAGCACTGGGTGTCACCTGATTGGATATTTTTCCAATGAAAATAATTAATTCCTCGGGTTGGTGATTTAGTTTAGTGGTTAGAGTGCTTGCCTAGCAAGCGCAAGGCCCTGAGTTTGACCCCCAGCACCAAAAAAAAAAAAAAAAAGAATTCATTCCTCAATTACTGTGTATCCTGTATCCTTACCATGCCTCAGTACATGAGACACGGCAGCTATGGCAAGATGCTCATTGATCTCAGTTATTTCTTTTCTGAAATGGAGGAAAAAGCTTCCCATGACATCCACTCTTGGATCTGGGACTCATAGGCTATCACAGGTACCTGAAAGAAGTGCTGCTCCGCTGCCTGCATAATTTCCAAGGCAAAGAGATTTCTATCAAAGAAATTAGCCAGGAGATGACTGTGAACCCTGTGGACATTGTTAGCACTCTGCAAGCCCTTCAGATGCTTAAATATTAGAAAGAAAAACACCTGGTTTTAAAGAGACAGGAGCTGATTGTTGAGTGGATGGTCGAAGAGCACAAATGGTCTAATTCCAATAAAACCATGGATCCAACCTGCTTAAAATGGATCCCTCCCAAGAGCACTTAAAGTGACACGTCAGTCTGAGCCAGTGAACCCCAACCTTAGGAATGCATCCCTTAGAGAGCTATCATTTCTGTTGCTCTTGTGATTGGCAAGTGCAGTACCCTTTGGGAAGGTCATGACCCTCAAGACTGTCCTGGCTCCACCCTTGTGTACACTGGTTCTGAGGAACTGTTGCTTCAGCCTCAGATTGCCTGGATGGGCCCTACATTAGCCTTGGGTGCAGCTCCCTTGTAGCATTGACCCAAGGAGTTCTGTTCTGGTACTGTACCTGTCCAGTCACTAGTTCTGCCTCATATCCTCTGCCCCATGAAGTGTGTCATGTCCTCTGAACTTTGTTCTAGTGCTTCTTGCCACATAGTCACCAGACCTCCAAATACAGTTTCCATGGCCAGGACCTTTGCAGTTACTCCTCCTATGAGTGTCTGGGGAGGGGCAGGGAAGGGTAGCACTTGGGACTATGTGCTCACTGAGAGTGGGCCATTCACCTTGAATTTCACCTTGCTTTACCTTTTATTCCTCCATTTTTATTTGTATTGGGCTGACCAGAGCCAAGGACTTGTGAAGAGTTTCCCAGGGATTAGTCTTGGCAACAGTGCATAATGCATCTGAATCAAATGATAGCGAGAGGAATAAGAGGTGGTGATTCCATCCTGATCTGGACTCACCTGTGGGCAGTGGGCAGCGTCTCAGTGGGAGAGAATGGATGCTTCTTTAATGTCCAGCAGTGAATGTGCTCTTTTTGCTCCTTAGCCCTTTTTACTTTTCCAGGTATCAAAATAATTTCCAGCTCTATCATGCTACATGTTAACTGGTTAGCTCTACTACACAACCCTCTACTTGCACGTAAGTTCCACTGCTTTGGACAGAGCCTCTGGGAAAAATTGAAAGTGATTGGAAATGATTTCTACATTGCAGCCAGTGACTCAGCAAAGCAGAGTGGCCATTCTGCAGAGGTTTGCACCTCTTCAGCAGCATCTCCCCCTCCTGTAGGACTGTAGTGCTTCTGCCCCTCCAAGAACTGCTCTTCTTTTTCCCTTTTAGGATGTGCCACTGTCCTCCTGTCCTCTGGTCTCTTGTTTTCAGAGTTGTCTGAATGAAAAAAGATGTTATCTCTAATTTCTCCTGTACCCATTATAACCTGCTGTCCTGGGGCAGCTTTTGATGTCTGACATGTTGTCCTTCCCAACTTGGTCTCCTACCACACTACTGTCTTCACGTGGCGCCCTCATCACAGTCCCAACTCTAGTCATCTGTGCCTTTTTCTTGTCATCTCTGTACAGTACTTATATTCACTGTGGGTAGAGGAGGGCTGATTTCTAAGCATGTTCTGTACCACCTCCCCTCCAGTGTTGCTGTTAAAATTGATCCAAAAGCAACTTCACTGAGGGTTTTCTTAAGGGGTGAAGGCCTTTTATAGATGCCACAATCTTCCCAATGTGTGGTAGAATGTGCTCTTCTATATCTACTTAATAAAGCATGTTCTCTGCTCAAACAAATGAGTGATATAGATATATATATATATATATACAAGGCCTTACTTCTGAATAAAAATAATTGAACCATACAGTTCTATTCCTGGTCCATATACTCGTGATGGACCTTAAGAAATACTCTACCTTTTTGGAGTCAGGAATTAGTGTGTTTCTACAAAAGGAAGTTTGGTCTTAGGAAGGACCAAGTTAGTAGTTCTTGTTTGTGTGTCGTTACCTCGTGACAGATATTTATGTTGGTCTTCTAAATATAGTCTGTACCTGCCAGCATCTTTTAAAATAATTAAAAAGAAAGATCATTTTAGTTTTAGGCCTAGTACATCATCCATTACTGAACACTCTTCAGATGATGCCATATGTAGACCTGTCCAGAATATGCTTGTTTAGATACAGATTTCCTGGAGTGCCTAGAATTTATTCCCATTGGGATCATAAAAGGCTAAAACTCTAGGTCCTTGGAGTCTTCTCTGTGTAGTGGGTGGTAAATAGGAAAAGAGGATGAAAGAAAGGTTTTATGGACTAGACCTACAAATGGTACACATTTTTTTTTTCTTATCCATTGACCAGAACTGTCATATGTCTAATCTAGTTTGAAAAAGGCTGGAAAACATATGTGCCCAGGAAGAAGAGGGTAGAACATTTTTCCTATTTGTTACAAGTGAGGATACCAAAATAAAATTATCTGCTTAGGGTCATAAAGCTAGATGCTACCAACTGTACCCCTTAAACTTAATATACTGTACTTAGTACTTCACATAATCACTTACTGATAAAACCTGTGGAACCTGAAAAGATGATCTCAAAAGTCATCACATCTACTTGAAATTTAAAGTCCTGGGGGAGGTCAAATGACTTTTCCTGGATTATCTAACTAACCAAACGCAGACTTAAGATCAGGGCCAAGCCTTCTAAAATATAGTTCAGTGATCTTTCTAGCACCCTATAATGATCCACTGAGCTGCTGACCAATAATTTGGTCCTTAATTTGTCAAGAAAAGTATGTGTCAGAAACATATATATATTGTTGTGGTATATATATATATATATATATATATATATATATATATATTTTTTTTTTAGTGTTTTGAGCAGGGTCTCCATGTGTAGTCTCAGCTGGGCTTCCACTTATGTCAGTCCTGCTTCAGCCTCTCAAATGGTGGGATTACAGGTGTGTACCACCACTCCTGGCCCAAGAAATATTTTTATTTAAAATATTTTTATTTGTTGAAGCTTAAAGAGAAGATTGACTATGTCAATGAACAATAAAATTTTGCTTTTATTTTTTTTTTCTTCCTATGGTAGGGATCTAACCCAGGGCTTCAAACATGCTAGAAAAGCACTCTACCACCGTGAGCTACACCCCTAGCCCAATGTATGTGGTTGGTTAGAAACAACCGTAGTTTTGTTTTTTTTTTTAAGACTGTCTAGCTACACATGGTGGTGCACTCTTGTAATCCCAGCTACTAAGGAAGTTGAGGCAGGAAGATCACCAGTTTGAGGCCAACCTGGGCAATTTAATGAGATCTTGTCTCAAAATAAAATTTTAAAAGGAACTAGGGGTGCAGCTCAGTGGGAGGCCACTTACCTGCTATGTGCGCAGCCCTGGATTCAATCCCCAACACCATTAAAACAACAACAACAAAAGACTATGTCTAGGTAGGGTTAAGTTTTAAAATAAAATAATGAACAAATAATAAATAATGAATAAAGTAATAAGAAAGAAAATTTTATCTTTCACACTAATCTTGACATATCCAATATTATACTTAGATGATAACAATATGCTATATTTTAAAGGTTATTTTCTACTTTTCAGGTAGTGAGCATCTTCATTTCCTGGGTTGATTTTTTTTTTTTAATTCACTAAGTGATTATTCAGGTAAATTTCATATGACCAGTATAGTATTCAAGTTTTTATCTAAGCCAACTTATGCTAATTTCTACCAAAAATTAAAGGTAGGGAAATTAAATTTAGTATTATATAAAGATCTTTTAAATGAGAAAACGCTGATTTGGTTAGCATGACTGTGTTTTGGACTCAGTCAGGAAGCACCTGATTTAGAAAACCTACTCTGCTCCAGGGCTCTGGAAATGGAATAGCAAGCTGGCTGACCCTCAGGAGTAAATGTCAGCTGTGTTCTCTCTTCAGATTTTCAAATTACTGTTTCCTATTTTAACTTCTGTTCAGAAATAAACTTTAAAATTTTTTCTCTGCAGTTATATTAAACTGGTATTTATTGTTTAGGCACAAGTCTCTAATGGAAACATTTAAACTATTATTTACACTTTTGTAATTTTAAGTGTATTGGAGTTATTAAAGACTTGGTTTTGTATTTTGGATTTAGATGAATAAAAATATTGAGATTTGGGATTATTAATATATACTATGTTCTTTTAGATCTGTTCTAATCTTCTAAATAACAAATTTATGGCTTTGACCATTTTTAAGCTTCAAGTCTAGAATAGTAATAGAATAGATTCAAGTCGTATGGAAATTATAAAAATAGTAGATTTGACTGTTGTGATTTTCCTCAAGACAGCCCGCCCTGCTTCCTGCAGGGTGTAACTTTTGTCTTGCTTTTTCCTCTGAGCCCAGGCTCACTCTGCAAAGCCAGTTTCTCTCTCACTCTTCACTTTTACCATTGCTTTTTACTCATTTCATTCAATTCTTTGTTCAAGATGAGAAGAACTTGTGAAAAAATAAGTTTATAAAATAAGTAGGAAAAGAATTTACAGATAAACTCATTGGCAAACTTGATTACTTATCTATACACTTTTATATACATTTATATTTATTATACATAAATAATATATTTCAGCTAGATAAATTTGCAGCAATTCATAGGATTAGAACCTGAAGGAAAATTTCTAGTATACAGGTAAATTTTGAAAATAATACATGGCTTTTTAATATTGTATTCTTTAGTTTACTGACTTCATACTAAACAATTAGCTTTATTCCTAATTATAGGATGATAGATTCAGAAAAACTTGGATGAGTCCAAAATGATCCTTCGTAGTGAATGCTGATACTTTCATTTAATGATACTTAATGATTGCTAATACTTTACTTTCATTTAGTCATGTAAGAATTATGTGATTTTAGTCTAGTGTGTAGCTCTCTTTACATCTATGAAAGTTCATAAGAAGTTAAATTTGTTAAAAGAAACACTTCTATATATGTGGGCCTATGGTTCTACAATACGGACAAAATAAAATTCTATGAGTATTATATAAGAAGATACTTTCTTTTCTTCATTTCAGCCATGTAAAGTTGCAGCAATCCATAGGATTAGAACCTAAAGGAAAATTTTGGGTATACAGGTAAAATCTGAAAATAATGCATGACTTTAATTCTGTACTTTTTAAAAATTCTGTATTCCTTACCTCATTGATTTCATACTAAACAATTAGCTTTATTCTGAACAAGAACAAAAAATGTTAGTAGTCACAAAAATCTCTTTGGATTTTCTGCAGTACTACTTTTTTGGATATTAAAATTATTAGGATTCTAAGATATGCTAGTTAAAAGTAATTTTAGTTGAGATTAAATGCATTTCTAAATAATTAATTTTCCTTTTATATAATAGAAAGCCCCGATGTATGTTTTATATATTCATACTATATTAATGGCTTTCCGTGAGCAGAAAAGATGGGCAGTTTGTAGATTAAAAAGTATTCACACAAACATACAAGTAGTGGTTTTTCTTAGCCATTATGAATACCTAACCAGTTTTTACCATAAAAGATGTGTAATATATACATAAACTATTCAAACAGTATCATGACTGTACAGTAAAGTAAGTCACTTTTCTACCATAAAGCTTGCCTCTGATATCCCCTTCAGAGATGGTCATTATTTTTAGTGTCTTTTTTTTTGCATGGAATGTTTCTGGAGGTTATATAAATACATACATACATATACATACCTCTTTTCATATAAATTAAAACAATATACTCTTTTTTCCTTTTCATTTACCATATCTGAGTTCTACATGGAAATTACATTTTAAAATAATTTGCTTATGGTTCTTCAGATCTTCATATGTTACAATGTATTAAAATCAGTGATATAAAATCATTAGCAACAATATAAATGCAATTTCATTATATGAATGGAAAATATAAATACTTGCAGCTATAGTTTTAAAAGTTTTTTTTAGAGTTTATAATGACATGTAACTATAGTCTCTAGCTAGTACAGTATATATTGCAGAAATCTGAATTTAAAGTAGATTAAAAATGTCTGTTGTCATAATCGTTTAGTTCTTTTTACCGTACAAATTTACTTATTATGTTTAATATATTGTGATTCTTTAACCGTTTTTATGTTTATCTAACTTACCAGCTTTTCAAGAGCCAGGAATTAGGTTAATACTGGTTATGAAGTTTGTAATAAGAAGTAGAATCTTTTAGACCCTACTCTGGTAGTTGTGTAGTACTCAGTAAGCCCACAGCATTTATGTCTGATAGATCATTTTTATATTTATATAGCTGTAATAAAAATGAATGTTGCTATATAGCTGGAGTTAAATTGCATTAGAAACACTATTAACTTGCTCAATACACTTATTTTGGTTTCGGTGAAATCGTAAGGTTCTTAAGCCAGACCAACCTGGATTCAAAGCCAGGTCTTCAGTCTTCAGTGCTAGCTCAGTGCTATTGAGCTCCCTGTACAATCTCAGTTTCTATACAGTGGTAATATTAACAGTACTAATGGAAATATTGTAGCGAATATTCTTATATGGTTATCTTAGTTTGTGTAAAGATGT
This sequence comes from Hystrix cristata, assembly GCA_004026905.1. NCBI lineage: Eukaryota > Metazoa > Chordata > Mammalia > Rodentia > Hystricidae > Hystrix > Hystrix cristata. The sequence continues at coordinate 1,535 of PVJO010019373.1, read as the reverse complement.
TTCCATGGACAGAAAAATATCTGTGAACCAAAAGGCTTATGCAGTTTAAAAGTTGATACGTTGCTACAAAATCATTCTGAAAAGACCATCCCATTTTGCAGTTTCACTAATTGACAGTGCCAGGTACCCTCTACACATGGAAAAATCCACTGAATTTTTGCTTTTCTCATTCCTATCTTTGAATGTTATCCTTCTCCAAGTATCTTTGACCTCTCCATCAAATGTGGTGACACCTTAGACATTAGAATAATATGCTAGTAACCCCAGTAATGTTTATACTTTTAATAATTACTCATATTTTTATGTAGGCTGCATAGTTTTTACTATGTACCATTTATAAGACACAAACTCCTTGAGTCTATGTTACCTATATATTTTTTAAATATCTATCAATTTTATTTTTTTTATTTTTTTTTTTTTTTGTGGTGCCGGGGATCGAACTCAGGCCCTTTCTATCAATTTTAAACAGAGTAAATTTTCAATTAATTGAAATTTTTCATCTCTTTTCACTAGTTTGGCCATATACTCTGGTTACTTTAATTTTCACTATAACCAGAAAAGTATTTTGCTTAAATTTTATATTAATATGTTTGTATCCCTTTGCAAGTACAAATATACTCCAATACTTAGTACCTTTTGGGTGCTTTGGTTTGTAATTCCAAATATTCATTATCATTATCATATAGGCTACATATGAAAAAGATGTAAATAAAAAATAAATAGTACAGACTTGTTTTAGTTACTTTTCTCTCGTAGTTGGGACAGAATACTCGACACCCAAAGTTAGGGGAAGAAAGGTTTATTAGCTCACAGTCTGCAGAGGTTTCAGTCTATAGTCCGCTGGGTCCGAGGCAGGGCGGGCCGGCGTGGCAGACCGGCAGCCCACCAGGCCGCAAAGTCAAGTGAGGAAAATGCAAGGAATGTATGCAAATAAGCAATGCAAACAAGCAGCTAGTTAGCTTCTTCCTGTATCTTTTATCTAGGCTACCTGCCCCAAGGGCGGCCCGCACTCCCACCCCCAATCTCTGTCTCACATCCTTGATCCCAGCAGAACCATGCCAAACCGATCAATGGATCAATTTAGTAATCACACACTCTAGATCCAGCTATCTCTTACCACATGAGGCTTTAGGGGGACATCTAGACACAAACCATAACATTCCGCCCCTGGACCCCCAAAGACTCATGCATAGCCCATTATTTAAAAGGCATTTAGTCCATCTCCAAGAGTTGCCAAAGTCCTAACAGTTTCAGCATTGCTGAAAAGTCCAAATCCAAAGTCTCCTCTGAGATTTAAGGCAAACTCTTAGGGGCAAGCTCCTGTACAAATGAAAAGAATTTGGTTAAACACTTCCAACATACAATGGCACAAGATAAGCATTACCATCCCAAAAGGTACAAATAGGGGAATGCAAAGGAATGGGACCAAAGCAATTCTGAAATCCCGCAGGGCAAACATTAAATCCTGTAGTTCCAGGTGCAGCATTAGAGGCAATCTGTGGTGAAGTCTGAATTCCAAGGGGCTTGGGTGGCTC
>PVJO010019372.1:0-34422 GCA_004026905.1 Hystrix cristata | reverse complement strand
GGGAGGTTGAAGTTAATACCATGCCTGACTTACCAGCAGAAAGCTTACTCTAATTCCATGCAGCATGCTAGCCCAAGAATTTTAAGTAGAGTCTTAGAGTATATTTAATATCTTAAAATTATTATTCCATCTGGTTAAAATCAGTTACTTTTTTTCAAGGATCTTGACCTTCCCACACTCCAATTTAAGCCCTAATTTCCTAATTTCCTGTGATTATTTTACCGTATTCTTTTTGAACCCCCTCCCCTAATTTTTAGCCAAGCCTCAAAAGATGAAGTATGCCCAGGGAAACTCAGCAATTTGAAGAACATCTTCATCCTTCTGGTGCTATGTGGGAAAGTGACTCTCTCGGATCGGTCAGGAGCAGAGTCAAGTGTCAGGTATCAGCCTTAAAAGATGTATTTTCTTTTCTATTTCCTTCTCTTCCCGCTTTTCAGAGAAAATGAAACAATAATTTTAAATGTTCTGCTGCATACCCCACACTCTACTGTACTTTGTAATAGCTGAGCTGGGATGTAACAGTGGAGGGGTGTGTGTGTGCATGTGTATGTGTGTGTGCATGTGTGCGCATGTGTCCATATGGTCATATAACGTGACTATCAATGTGGATTGGGAGATAGGAAAGAATGCGACTGTGCACATAAATACTAATATCAAAGAGATGGCAGACACACAGGAAAGCACATACACTTTGGCTAATGTCACATTTTGAGCATAGTTTTCTGGCCTAGGAACAGGAGCGGGTGGAGGGTGGACCCGGAAGTACACAGGGAGGCTCCAGTACGCAGTCTGTCTAGGCACTGGGAGATTTCATTCTAGAAGGAAGTGTGATGCTGCCTGCTCCCATCTCTCCTCCCTCCCTCCCACTTCCTCGGTGCCCTTCCAAGGAAAGGCCTTGGTGCCGGCTTCTCAGCCCTCCCCGGGGAGAGGCCAGATGGGGCTGCTGGCAGAGACGCTGCCGATCCAGTTCTTTCCCATCCCACCTTCCGTCTGCTGGTGCTTTAGGTGGTGGCGGTCTCCACGAGGGTACTGTTGCCCCGTAGCGGGGGGCGAGTGTCCCAGCTAGCACCCAGTGGCAGCTGTGAGGTGTCCCTTGCCTGCTCCTTGCTGCACCGAGCCATCCTCCTGCCCGTTTCGCCCTGCACGTACCAGCTCTCACTGCGACTGTTAGTTGAGCTCTAACCACTTGGAATATCACGAACGCCAGCCCATTTCTTTTTCCTATTCTGAAGGATGGTGCTGCCGCGCTCGAGAGCCGCCCTATTCATTCCGGCATTCGCCAAGGCACCTGGGTGTGCGCTGCCTATTGCAGGGCTGTCTTGAATAAAAGGTTATTACCGTGATTGCTATTCAGCATTTATAAAGCTCTTCACACTTAGTTACCTATTATTCCTGCAGGCACCCTCATCCAGGTGATTAGTATTAGCAACACCTAGTGTAGAGGCAATAAGCCAGAGGTCTGGGGACAGTTGAGGGGAGAAAAAAGGATGCAAATTAGCAACCACAGACCTAGGCCCCCCGGCACGCTTGGCCGGTCAGTTCATTCCACCCTCGCAGCAGCAGACCTCCTGCATGAGCGCTTTCTCTTCTTGCAGATGGCAGCTCCTGTATCGCCTCCTTGGAGAGGCCTCGGCTGGCTATCTCCGGCACGGTCCCTCTCCGGGGCCCTCCCTCGTAGTGCCTCACGCTACCTGGGATTATCTTGCTGGTGTTCCTCGGCTCAGCTTCCGTCTTCACGGGCAGGAATGACGTGAGCGCCCTCACTGAGGCCGCCGGCCCTGGTGTTTGGAGCGGGCGGTGCGCAGTCCCGCTCTGGGGCGCAGCCCGGTGAACAGGCCTGGTAAACGCTGTTGCTTACACATAGTCTCTCTGACTTCTGTCTCTCTGGCCTTTCCAGATAAAGTAACGTGTGCGGCCAAGTAACAACCTGGAGCTAACGATCTCACCGGTGGGAAGCCGGGTCCTGGGCTTCCTCTCCTCGCTCCGGATCTTTGTCATTTCTTGCCTTTAGCTGAGAGTGGTGAGAAGGAGAGTAACGTGACAGAAGTCCCAGCAGGCGAATTTTCCAGCTCTAATAGCTTTGGAAAGGTACAAAGTTGAAATTATTGACTCTAAGATTTCTCTCTTACCATGTTTGTGGATTTAAAAAAAAAAATCCATCTGTTTTATATATGCAATACAGTGAAAAGTGCTTTGAAGAAGTTAAAAGCACTGTATAAATGTAAGATGTAATTATATATGCATGTAGTCCCATTAACCTTGGTCACTGAGAGTTGGTTATACATTTAAGGTTTAATTTCTCTCGATAGAACAGTAGCTCACACTTTTCTAATGGGTAGGGCCAGACAAGGGCTTAGAATGTGTGCCTTGGTTAATTTTTTTAAACATCAAATCAAGATAAAGTCTGAAATCCCTTCAAAGTGAAAGGTTGGCATAAGTGAATAATGCTTATTTCTCATCAACGAGTAAGAATAGGCAAATGGGACTAAATGTTTGGATTTTCTTGCTTCAAATTTCAGACAATAAGAATATAATTTCCTCTGAAAAAAAATCTTAGATTAATTGAGAGCAAAATCCCCTGGATAACCTAAACATGAAGTTTTCTTTTAAACGATTTTTTAATGTTCTTTATAGTCCTGTGTGCAACCACAAGATAGGCAGCCTTTTTGTTTAAATACAAGGAGTCAACACGATATTGTGTATTTATAACACGTGCTGTGGCATTTGCTGCCCAGTGCAGTGCTGTCGGGACGCACTGCGCCTGTCGCCCTTTCACTGGCGGAGGCGGAGCTCTGGGGCGCCTTACTCGAGGTCTTGGAAGGGGAGACAGATCTGCTCAGGCAGCCCCGTTCCAGGTTCCCGTTCTACAGCCTGCCAGGAAACCACATTGAAAAGGAGGATGAATTCCCAATGCTGATGTAACAACAGCACACTTCGAAGTGTACTGGGCAGAGATTTTACTTCATTAAATTTACCACATTGACTCAGAGGTCCTCTGCTTCAGGCTCCGTGCTTGGCCCTGGGAAGATGCAGAGAAAATAAAACCAGGCCCGCTTCCTGCGCTCTTAACGCCTGTGTGGGTTGGCAGACGCACACACACAAACGCTGCTGTATGACAAGGCGGAGGAGCCTCGCGCTAGCAGAGAGGTGACGAGCTGCAGAGCTGGAAAGCGGAGTCCCCACGCAGGCCCTAGCAGGAGGAGCCTGGCTGAGCTCTGGACTTAACTGGGAGCTTACTGAGAAGAACAAAGAGGGGGATAGAGTGTCCACCAAGCCTCTCCTTTACCCCAATTTTTATGGCAAATTGTATCCCTTACTTTTATCCCAAAGTTAGCAGGTAAGCAGAAAGTTAGTAGGCAAATTGAAAAATTATTTTTAAAATGGGACTATTTGCATATTGGTTATGTTAAAAAAAAAAAAAAGCAATTGTAAGGAGATTTTAAATGGAAAAGTGAAGGTGGTTTCTCCTGAGGAATGAAACTGAGAGAATAGGAAAGAGTAAGGTGAGAGGTGGGGCAGGGCCTGCTGCGTTTCTTTATAAATCCTTCATTTTCTAGAGTAGACTTTAAACTCACACCCAGGATTACTTAGACAAATATTAATTTTTAATAGGTACTAAAGAATGAAACGGCTTCTACAAAAAGAGGGGAGAGGGAGGAGCAATTGATGTATTTGGATTGCAAAGTGGGACACAACTACACGGACAGGGAAATTGGAGCTAGTGCTTAATTGTTGAAGGCACTGAATAGAAGGATATAAAAAATACATGTGTGGACTACTGTTGGGAAGGAAGGCAGTAAAGGATGCTAAACAAAAGGGGTGATAGACTTTGAACTAAGCGTGAGGACCAGGGAAGCAGACCGAGGTTCTCACATTTGAATCACAGTGACATCACTTGCTTGTCAAAATATAATTGTTGAGGGTGCTGAGTACAGCTCAGCGGTAGAGCACCTGCCTAGCATGCATGGGCTTGATCCCCAGAACTACAAAAGAGAAAAATAATAATTGCTGGTTTCCAACCAAAAAAGTTTCTTCTTCAGTAGGTCCAGGGCGGGGCTCGAGCAGTTGCATTTCTAATCATTTCCCCGCGTGATGGTGACGCTACTGGTCTGGGTACCATAAATGGAGAACTGCTAACAAGAAGAGTAATCCAGCAAGGAGGAGTCGGGACTGGAGCAACAAAAGGATGGCAGTGAAGAGAGGAGTCCAGCAGGACAGGGTGGAAGGAACGAAGCCCCGACCCGAACTGGGGGAACAGACACACTATTTCAGGGCACCGTGTGCTGCTGGACGGTGCTTGGGCTAATTACAAATCACAAATCACTGCTAAATCCCCAGTGCCTGTGCCAGGCTCACAAGATGCACTTGAAATTCATTTTTAAAATAGCAAGCGTATGTAGAAATTAAGCTCTGAGTTTTATCTTACTTTCCCTTCCTCCCACACCAATAACCTCTTCCTAGTGCAATTCAGATTGCCAAGAGTATCTTCAGGGGAGAATGTCTTTATCTGCACCCGGTCAGCCAGTGTGTCGTCTACGTAAAACCATGCTCAAAACGATTTCTTATTTCATTCTGCAATACCCTTGTAGCTAAATAAAGTTCAAAATAAATAAGGATCACAAATGTATCTCTGTCTACTGAGTGGGGCAAAAAAATGCTTAACTCTCCATACCACATAAATGCTCCACGAACACACAGATCCATCTGTGTCCCAGACAATATTTGTCAAGTACCAAGTACAGGACGAGCACTAGGGATGTGCTCATGGTACAAAGATGAATTTGGCACAGACCCTGCTTGCAGAGGTTCAAAATCTAGTGGTATTTTTCTGATGCTCCTAAATTTGCCTGAGGATTATGTTTAGTTTGTAATAACATTCCAAGAGCAGGAGTGGAGGAGTAGTTTTCCTAAACTGGCCTCCTCTGCTTTCTAATTATTTAACTGAGGAGAAGACTTGGGTCCTGGGACACTTCCTGAGTTCAAGTGCATTTTTCTGACACACAGACCATGTGTGTGTTTCTCTGTGTATCGGCTCCCCCGGTCCTTAGGCATTGCGAGCATTTTATCACTTACACCTTCCAGTGCCCAGAGAGGGCACTAGGGCTTTTAAAATACCATTTCCTTTAATACTTCCCGAAATAACAGGGTTACCTCAGGACCAGCACACTGTTCCACTGTGACTCTATTCCCAGGAGCACTAACTGTCCTGGAGAGGAGCGAGTGTTTTCAGAGCTGCAGGTCTTGTGCTGAACTTTCTACCGCCAGTGTGAATCACATCCAAGAGAAAAGGTAGAAGCGGAACCAGCCGTCAAAGGGACAAGGTGACAGGGACTGTGTTGACTCCAATCGGAGAGCAGGTGAAGATGATTTCTGCAGCTGGAACAAAACAAAGACTCGGGTGGAAGGTCAACTTCCTTCTTTAATTCGGATTAATCCACACACCTAAGCAGTGTAGCTCACGGGTTTCAGGCAACGTTGCCCATTTCAACTCTTGGAAAGATCTCACATCAGCTTGGACAGTGGAGGAAAACTAAAGGAAGCGCCTTCCTCTGCATTAGGGTTAATGAAGTCCACATGGTCCAGCGGTCCACACGACATTTGTGCAACCTTCTATAATTGTTTGATTCCTCTCCAGTTGCAGTAGACTGCATGCTCCTTGTAGGCGGGGCCTCTACATCCCAGAGCCTAGCACAGTGTCTGGCACATATCGAGCACTAAATAACAACATTTAGAAAGAAGAAAGAATGAATACATGGTGGGAAATTGATGCTACTAAAATAAGAATATGGAGGTTTTGAATTTTTAATGAATGATAACAGGTCGCACTTATTTAGCTTTCAATACCAGGTACTGTTCACAACCCTGTGAGATCATTGTTTTTATTATCTTCCTTTCAAAGATTCAAATACTGAGCCACATAGAGATTAACTACTCAAAAGCACACAGTTACACATGCAAAATACCTATAATTGGAGAGATGGTATGACTACACATACTACAAAAAGCCAATCTGTCCTAGGAAGCTTTCTCTCTGATCACTTGGAAAGATTTCAGCCACCAGGGTGTTTAAGGGTCAGGATTTTCTTATTTGGAATTGTGCCGGTCACTCCAGAGCTGAAGGTCGGAAACCCTCTTGCCTAGATTTCCGCTGCCTCTGGGTCTTAGAGCGAGATGTCTCTACACGGATACAAGGATGGCCGATCACAGCAGGCGTGACCTGACTCCATCGTCCATCTTCACCTCCCATTTTTGTTTTCGTTTTGTTTTATTAATGAGCAGGGCAGACATGGTGAGTAACCAGATGAAACAGAGAGCTCGGAATGTGGGAAGAAGAAGAGAAGAGTACTTCCTTGGGAAGAAGGACTGGAAAAGAGATGTATTTATTTAGAAAAGAAGATGAAAAGGAAGACGCCGCGCTCCGGAACTCTGCAGGGAGCCCCTCCTTGAACCGGCCACCAGAGCCGGCTCTGTTTGAGCCCAAACTGGAATAGAACATGGAAATGTCCAAACGAGGCCAAGGTCAGAGGACGGCTGGGAGGGAGGAAGGATACTAAGCCAAAGAAGCAGATAACTTATTTGCAAAACAGAACTCTAGATGGAGCAGCTCCCTCTGAGTTTTCTGTGATGACTGACTTCAAGGGTTTAACGACTACTAGAGAAATGACGGCGGGGCAGTGGGGGGGATACGTTAGTTCTGTGACAGGAAATAGGATTGGATGCGGCAAAACGGAACTATGACTAACTCATAGTTAGTACTACTTACAAACTAGAAGCTGACTCCGAGCAAGAGCCCTGTAAAGAGAGAAGGCAGCAGAAAAAGAGGGCAAGAAAGAGGAAGAGGGAAGGAGGAGGGAGAAGAGCGACAGCAGGAAAACGTTTGAAAAGGTGTTCGAAAACCTGGTGTGTGTAATACTGCAGAATACAAGCGCGTGCACAAGCTGAATCCAACTGCTGGCATCTGAATTCAAGCTCAGCCACTGGCTAGCGGTCACCTCCCTAAAACTCAGGCTTCTTGTCTTCAGAACCGGGACTGTAATTGGCCTTAGTTCGTACAGCATTTGAAGGAGTAAAGACTCTCTTCGCTGTTAACTTCATAGTGCAGATTATTGCTCAGTGAATATGAGCTGCAGACAAAGATGACGTGTCACTCGGTAACATAAACATGAAGTGCTGGAGGAGTTGAAGAGTATTGGAACTGAGCAGAAATGAACAGGGTTATTGTTGTACGGCTTCTCCTGGACGGTGAGCTTCATATACCTTCAGTGCCAAAACCCGAGGTCACCGCCATCCTCCCGAGGTCACCCATTCTGGGCTTATTCCATAAAATCGTTTTCTGTGCTCTCCTTTAGCTGTTCTTCTCCGTCCTTCTCCCCTTTGTTTACTTTTCTGCTTCGCTCTCTGCTTCCCAGTCCTTTGAAACCCCTGCTCGTCTCCCCACGTAAGGATCCTGTCGAGACAGCCCCGGCAGATCCGTTTCCTCTGTGCTTTAAACACCGCAGGCCGGGGGGAAGGTTGCCTTTGGATGGAGGCCAAGCAACTTTGGGGAGCATTTTTAATGACACAGTCAGAAAGAAAATATTTATGCTTCATGTTAATTGAACTTTTCTTAAGCTCATTACTTTTTAGTAGATGAAAAAATCAACAGATGAGAACACTGGGAATAAAAACGCACATAACCCTGGCTGCGAGCTCAGAAATGAGAAAGGCGAAGGGGCCAAAGGCAAGTCTAGGGGAGGGTCTGATGGGGAGAATGGCCCCACCAGGAGTCTGAGGTGAGAGGTGCTGCCTCCGCCACTTCACTTCTTTATTAGAGCAGATCCTGTTGGCCTGCCCATAAAATTGGTGAGATAATGAACAAGTTCATTACTTTAAATATCTTTCTACTTGTTGAGTCTACTTCAGTACCTTGGGGAGCAAGTTTATAGAGTGTTGCACCCCAATTAAACTTGGCAAAGTGAGCATTGTGAAAAGACAGTTTCTCTTGTTAATTGAGCACTTACTATGCGCTAGGCATTGTGCTAACTGCTTTAGACACAGGATTGCATTTGAATCTCCCAGCAGCTCTGTGGAACAAGTATTGTCAAACCTGTTTTGCATATGGGCAGCATCAGACGGTGTACTTGGGGGTTGCACAGCAGAGGAGGATAGAATGGGGATCTTAACCAAATGGATACCATACCCAGTCCCGCATATATGCTGCAACATCAGGTGCAGCCAATCAGCACAGGTCTGTAGTCAGAGCGACTCATTCTGTCAGCGTTTATGATGACAACAAACAGCAGCTGCAAATGAGCACTGTATGCACGCATTCATGCATGCGTGCGTGCGTATGTGTGTATATTTAAATGATAGTATCATTGTGGTATTAAATGGATGGATCATAGTGGAGCTACCATAGAGATATCCAGCTCCTCCTACCGCTCCCAAGTAAAAGAACACTTGGGTCTCTTGACAGGTTTCTCTGCTTCCCGTGTCACATGGCTCTTCCCAACACATTTTTAGATGAGCCACTGAGTTTACATCCCATAATGCCCCAGTTTTACATCTGCAGAAAAGTACAGAACTGAGAGCGTTTTTGGCATTAAGACAATGCATTTATGGCATTTGGAAGAATGGCTGGCACATTACTCACATATTGAAAATAGTACCTATTTGCGTCTTGCCACTTTCTTTAGTGCAGAGCGAATTACCATTTGAAGAACTGACTTTAGTCTGGGCTGATGAGTTTGCTTAAAAATACAGGCATCATGATGACATTGCCAAGAAGTGTGCTTTTCTCCTGTGTGTTCTATAAGATACAACAACCTGACCTGACTTGCTCAGTCACTCCACAGGAAACACTCCTCTGTCCACAGCCCCTTGGCACCCCTGAGGAAGCTGGGGTGTGTGTTCTGTCCCCTTCACCACACAGCGAGAGGGAGGATATTTTCAAGGCTGAAGGTAACAAAAATCACCGCCTGTTTGTGGTCCAAAGTACAAATGGATTTATTTTTTCCTGCTGAGTGGTACCATGATGGGCAGGAGAACTCCTGAGTATGTCCACTAAAATCCCCTGGGGCGCAGCAATTTATGAATCCTCTTGTTTAATACTATGTTTAAATAGGCTGTCTTTGTCACTTTTCTCATTGCTGGGGAAAAATATCCAACACTCAATGTTAAGGGGGAAAAGGGTTATTCTGGCTCACGGTTTCAGTCCAAAGTCAGCTGGCTCCAAGGCAGGGTGGCCTGGCAGAGAAATAGTCCATGGCAAGCAAGCAGAAGACTGTGAAGCAGCATGCAGCAGCAGCAATGAGCCTTCTTTCTGTCCCTCTATATTCCAGCCGTACCTGGGGTAGGGCACCCTTAATCCCAGCATCACTCTAGATGAAGCCAGCTCCGAAGAGCCCCATCTATGAGTTTATGAGGCGGGGGTGGTGGCGTGCATCTAGATACAGGCCATACCATAAACCTCAGAAGCATATGTGAAGATATCAGTCCCAAATTGGCCTTCCTTTTCCATAAAACCTTGAAAGAGATTTTCTATTTAGTCTGCAGCACCTCAGCTTGAAGGGAATCCATATCCAATGCCATTTCACATGTCCATCACGTCTCAACTCTTCACACTGAAGAGTCTCAGAAATTATCCATCGCAAGCTCCCAATCTACAGATGAAAACACAGGTATACAAATGGTTTAAGTCAATGCCCTGCTAGTATTGTTACTCTAATATTCTATCCTATGAAATTTATCTTTCCTGAATTATAAAGATTTGCTAGCCCTCTACAATACAGATACTGCTAAATGTTCTAGCTAAAATTCCTCTAATACTTTATCATCTATCTTAATAACATGTGGAGGACAGGAGGGAACTTCCATTTTGATATTTTTGAATTTTCTCTTTTTTCACCTAATTTTAATTCCATGGTTACCCAAGAGATACTGTTTCTATAGGTCAAAAATATTAGATTCTCAGTTTTATGTGTTTCAACTTGATTCCTCTTTAGTCAATACAGTCTGTTTCTTGATTTGTAGAAGTCATTGATACTGTGAATTCTGTTTCTTATTTCTCTGTTTTCTTAGTGTACATCATACTTCAAAGTAAATATTATACAAAGTCAAAAGATTTACTGTGCAAATAGCAAGAAAACATGTAGACATTCATACCCAGTGGCTTCCAGGCACTCACAACACACTCAGGAGGCCTCTTCTGGGGTCCCCAAAGCTGCCTCGCCTCATCAGACAAGTTAATACCAGGAAGGAAAATCAATGTAATTAAAACATCCCAACCTGTTTGAATAGAGAAGAGTAAATTCAATGTGCAGCCACTTGAGGTTGGGTGATATACGTAGAAATGACATTGACAGCAACCAAGGCAGGAGAGTCTCCTCTGGCCGGAGGTCAGAGGTCATGGTGGGCCCTGACATACATCCTGGGGCTGATCTGAACCAACCATCCTTCCACATGTACACGGTAAACAGAGGGCCACGAGCTCACGATGTCACGGCGAGCCCCTGACAGCACAGATGTGCTGAGAAATGCCAGAGAATGGGATGGCCAATCCACGCTTATGTCCTGAGAGGAAGTCTGCTATGTGACTCAACCACCACCTCCTCTTGGGTAGGTTTGGGGCAGTGAGCCCCTACAACACTCAGTTTCTTCACCTGCAAGACAAGAAAGACTGAGGGCTGGAGTGTAGCTCAGTGGTAAAGCACTTGTGCGGCATTCTCGAAGCCCTGGCTTCAGTCCCCAGCAATACAAGGAAAAGAAAGGGAGCAAGGGAGGGAGGGAGGAAAAAAAAGAGGGAGGGAGAAGAAGAGAGAGAGAGAGACGCCGAAGTCAAGTGGTGTGAGAAATAGTGCTCATTTGTGTCCTCAAAAGCTTATGAGATAGTGACAAGCAAGTAACAGGTAACCAATAAGCAAGAGGAAGAAAACTAACATTTACGTGGGGCTTGCTGTATGCACACCATTGCTCTACCGACTGTAAGTTATTGTTTCATTCTCTCAATAACACTTAAAGCAAACACTAATATCAGCTGCATTTTGTAACTGAGAAAACTGAGGCATAGAAATAAGCTCCCACATCTGGTAAAGCTAAGAGTTGGGCCCCAAACCTGGATGTGTCTGACCCCAAAATCTACACTCTTCAACCACTCGTGGTGACTATTATTCACCATGAGCCGGACCCATAGAAGACAAGATGACATCAACAAACCGTCCACATCCTTTTCTGTTATGATTCCTCTGTCCTGTGAAGCTTGCTTCCACCACTCTGAGGGGGTCCACTCAGTCTAGGGCTCCCCCAAATCTGCAAGGGCTGCTGAGGGAAGATCACTACAGTCTTTTCAGGCCTCATCTGGGCAGCGAGCCTAACCTTTATTTTGTAAGTGATTCACCCCACCCCGAAGTCAGCTTCTGTGAGAACCAGGTGGACCCAGGAAATGCTCAGCTGCCCAACCAGAAAATTAAATAAGGAAGTCATCAGGCCCCCAAGCCCAGGACTCAAACACTAAACAATTTAGAACAACGAGCCACTCTTTTACAATAGAAATAGTCGTCATCCAGTATTTCCATTCTTGCAATTCTTGCAGCATAATATTGTGTCATGGATAAAAACGCAGCCCCAAAAAACCTGAGTTCTGTTCCTAGCTCTAGCTGTGTCACCTGGAGCAAATTTATTCACCACTCTGTACGACAGTTTCCTCATTTAACTTGGGGACAATAGTAGGTCCCACCTCGCGTGCAGCTGGTTAATGAATTCATCTATGTAAGTGCTTCAGAACATGCCTGGCAATCAGGCGATACATATATATTACCTTTTATTAGTAACTTATTATAGTGCTGAAGTCCCTGTCACTTAGGCAGCTGAGGCAGGAGGGATTGCCTGAAGCAACAGGTCTGAGATCAGCCTGTCTAGCACAGCAAAATCATGTTTAAAAAGCAAGGAAAGCAAACAAAAAACCCAACCAACTTTGCCGGCGCTTTATTCCTCTTGAAAATAGTTTTCCTATTTTTCCTGTCTCCCTACCAGCTACCCATCTCCTGTGACCTTCCTCCTTACCATCTCATCTTTTCCTTAAAAGCAAAGGAAACTGCATTTAAAAGACTTGTGGAATTACAACACTCATCGTGCTCATAAAAATCAGAAAGTGCAAAAGTGAGAGTTCTATGAAGAGGTCAGCGGGCAGCGCGCTTCTGACCGAGACTCTGCGGTGGGTGCGCTGCGGCCGTCTTTCCCCAGGGCCGAGGGCAGCAGGAGGGCCTTGAACGTGGGGCAAGCCTGGGGCAGCTCCTCGCCCTGCTTCTCCTGACAGATGCCTGCTGTGGATGCCGGCTGGCCGGGACTGCCTGCTCAGACCGGGTGCGGGTCCCTCCGCAGCCTGCAGGGTCTCCAGGCCCCGGCCAGGGTCAGGCCAGAAAACCACACGAGCCTCGCTCTCGCTTCCCAGTGCTTGCTGCCCTTCCCCTTCCACAGCCCTCCCAGATGCATCAAAAATGAAGTGAAAAATGCCATTCATGTGTGCACAGGAATCCTCCAATTTTCAAGAATGGAGCATAAATTCCCTTCACGCCCCGACACAGGCCCGGCACAGCCGCGGGCGCCCACCCCGCCTGCCCGCCCTGAGCCGCGACCGTCTGCCGCGGAGCCACCGAGGAGGCCCTGATGCTGGACAAGCGGCGGGCCTGACAGGTGCCCTTCGCCGGCAGATGCCGAGTGTTTCCTTGTACCTGGGAATCAAAGGGAACGAGCAGACAAGAACTTTAAACTTTTCTTCAAGACCAGAGTGTGTTCATTTTTGCAGTACTAATATAGCCAAAAGATGACTTTCCACTCGTGTGTAAATACGTAGTACGTTGCCAATCAGCGTCTTAAACGCTTTGGTGCCGTTGTCAGAAATACTGTCTGTGCGGCTCCTTCTCACGTAGTTATCAAAATGAGTAATTTAACCTAGGGGAGCTGGTCGCCATCCTGATAGGGAATTGCACGAATTCTAGAAATATTAGTGCAATTGTAATCAGCTTTGATTTTATGGGACATTCATGGATGTATACCGACTACTTCTTAATCTTTGAAAATTGATAAGAATATTTTCTGAGAGTTAATAATGGATCCAGAAGTTATTTTATTATATACTGATTTGTAAATCACATGAATTAAATGAAATCATTTTTGTTTCATCCACCAAACAACCAAGAATTGAACTGTACCAAGTTAAGGAAAAAATAAATTTTCCATCTTTCTCAAGCAACCAAGGACTATTAGAGAGGCAATCAGAAAGCAAGTCCTCCATCTCACCGTCCTCTGAGGTCTAGAATATACATTAATCATAATGACACTGGAGGTCAAATATTTACCCGATTCTGTTGAAAGAAGTCAGTGTTATATCTAGGCCTATTCTAAGTGACACTACAGGGCCTTTTAATAGGTTTCCTTGTCTTTTAAAGATTTGATGCTACATCTAACTTTCTACTCATCCTCTTCTTTTCCAATCATTAAATTAAGGAGAATTTTGTGGGTGTATTCTGAACATTTGGTTTCTTTCAGCTTAAATCTTTCTAAAGTTCAACCAGGGACCAATAATGAGTTCTGAGAATAACTGTAGGTTGTTTCTGAATTTTTTTAAAAAGTGATTTCATGCTATTGTTACTTTTATAATAAAACAGTGGCATCTGGGTTTTTCCCCCCCCCGTCCAGTCCAATTCTCACTTTTGCTGTTATACACTCCAGTCTGGTCTGGTTTTGTAAAAGAAGCTGTACTCTTGCACTTGAGCTAGGCTTTTCTTATACAGGCCACATAATTATAGCCAGCACCCTTCTTCTTGCAATTAATTAATCTTTTCCTTGAAAGAAATCAGGACAGTAGAGGATAAAGGATCATCTTTTGTCTAGAAAGGTTGAAATCACATTCTGTCATATCACACACAGATTCCAGGCATCAGACCTTGGCTTGTTGAAGTGAAGTGATGGCAAGTCTGTACATTAAATATGCTAAGAGCACTCTTGCTCAAAAAAATCTGCAAAATAATCAGATTTTCCTCACCTGTTCCAAAAGCAGTGACAGAACTGACTTCCAAGGAAACCAATCACTAATGGGGGCCAATTCCAAGAAGGTGCTAATTCAGTTCAATTCAACCAGTGCTAGAAACTGTAGATAACATAGGAACAGTGGCTACCACAAACCTGGTCTTCGAGAAAGTTAGAAAACACTAAAGGGATGGGCAGAGATCAAAGCAAAACATTTTGTGGCAAAACATTCTATTTTTCCAAGATTTTGTTGTTGTTTATTTTCTGAATTGCATTGACTTTTCAGTTAATAGACTCTAGGCTTTTGAGTCAGCAAAAGATAGTAATCAGTGGTATAATTAAGCAGTATTTTCATTAATAAAAACAGATCTTTAAAAGTTTTTTAATGTGCCTTTGCTGAAGAAATTCCTAGTGAGAAATATGTGTATGTATGTATGTATATATATATATATACACACTCACATATATATATATATCGTTACTTGTTTATTAAGTTTAACTCTGTGGGATAGGAAAAAAGGAACTAAGATCTTAAGTGAAAAATCCTGGACTCGAGCCCATTTTCTGCATTTTATTTATAAGAGAATGTTGGCAATTTGTCATTTCTGCCAATGGGCACTGGTTCATTTGCTGCTAGAGTCATAGAGCGTTAGCTCTGTACATAAAAAGTACTAACTGGAGATGTTTTAGGTAGACTTTTCCACAATTTTTTTTTTTATAAATCCCACATTTGCAACTGTTTGCTTTACAGAGTTAGTGCCTACTGCAAAATCAATTTTGTCTCCCTATGAAAGTCTTCACAAGTTCCCAAATATTTAATTTCATCCATCAGCAAACTTTCAGAATCTCAGCTATAATATTTCCATAAATTTCTGAAGTCATATTCCTTTGAAGTTTAATGCTTTGAGAAAACATGCCTCAGAGACCATTTGAATTCCATGCTGGTGTTCTGGATGGTTCTGAGGGTGCTGTTCTCTGGGATGATGTACCCCGGCAGAATGGGAGGATATGCCCCTGAGCTTTGGCATCAGATCAGTTACAGGTCTTGGCCACTGCTCAAAACCTACATGACCTGCAGGATTTTATTCAATCCTTCCAAACCTCACTTCCTCATTTACAAATAGGGATGACAGTACTATCTCCTGGGGTTATTGTAAAAATTAAATACGTTAACACATGTAAGCCACTTTGACAAAGATCAGCATATAGTAAACTACTCAATAAAACGCTACTACCATTTAGTCGATATGCTCTAACTTCATCCCTTTAAATCCTCCTTTCACATCAGTTGAAAAATATATCAATATTTTCCCCAGAAATGTCTTACTCCCATCCCTCTGCGGACTGGTCTACTGGGGCTGCCATAATATCACACCACAAAGTGACTTAAACAACAGAAAAGTACTTTCTCATAATTCTGCAAGGTAGAAATCCAAGGTCATGTGTCTGACTTCTCCAGAGCTGCTTGCTCTCTTTGGGTGACCCTGTGGGTGGCTGCCTTCTCACCGTGTCCCCATGTGGCCATTTCTCCGGGCCCATGAATCCCAGGTGTCACTCTGTGCGCCCTGATCCTCTTGTGTCTCTTCCTATAAAGGACGCCAGTCAGATGGGATGCGGGCCACCCTAACAGTGGCCTCGTTTTGACTCAGTCACTTCTGCAGATGCCCGGTCCCCAAACACAGCCCCGTGCTGAGGTGAGGGGGTTAGAATGTTACTGTGTGAACTGAGGGGAACACGAATCAGCACGGCACACGGCCTAAAACTGGACCTTCACTCGCGCAAAGCATTTGTTCAATGTCTAGACCACAATCAACTGCTTGCTTCACACTGCGTGGCCCGATGGAGAAAGACTTCACAGGAAAACTGTAACTGTTTCTTAAGAGCTCCGTTTCGTAGGAAAGACAGATCATTTTGTAAAATAACAATTCATTATAAAAGAATTAAGAAAATGGCAGACAGAAGAAACTTTTTAAAACGAAGATGCTGTGAAGAATGAAGAGGAGTTTATCAGGTGGAAAGGATGGTGGCTGAGGGGGTGTGAGTTTCTAAGTGCAAGTAGTGGGAAAGACAAGTTATTACCAGAATTTAATGAATGCCCACGAGGGAAAGAAAACAAATGGTGGGAAGAGCATTCCCACACCAAGCTGTCTCCAGCCACCCACCCAGAGTGGCCCTCGAGTCCAAGTTGTGTCCCTCACCACTCTGCCCCTCTGCCCGAAGATGGCAAAGCAAGCCCCAGAACTCATTCTCCACGCAGCCACCTGTACTTTCATGAGACATTCTTTCTTTTCCTCCAAATTTATATTCTTTACTCCTGAATGATTTGCTTATAAATGTAAATGATAAAACACTGTGCTGTGTTCCTCTGAACTCGGCCCACTGAGCGCTTCTGCTCTGACTCTGTCTTCCTTCCTCTCGAGGGCAAGATGAGTGGGTCAGAGCTCTGGGGACAAAAGCCATCGAGTGCTGCACACGCTCGTCATCCCCAGTCACCAACCTGCTCAGCAGCCTTATGTGAGTGAGTGTCCCCGCCATCCACATGGCACACATGCACAAACTTGGGCAGACAGCTTGCCCAAGGCCACACGGCCAGCCTCCAGCCAGGCACGGGCCTCACCCCAGGTCATCTGACTTCAAACACGTGTACTAACACCAGGTGTGGCACTGGCACTAGTAAAGACAAGCTTGCAGATCTGTTATGCACTAGAAAAAAGAATTCAGAGATAGTGATCTTTTATATAGGGAGAATTTTCTTACATATAAAGAATGAAACTTAACCAGGCATGGTGGGCCACCCCTGTAATCCCAGCACTCCAGGAGGCTGAGGCAGGAGGATTGCCAAATTCAAGCCTAAACTGGACAACTTAGCAAGACTCTGTCTCAAAATAAAAAGTGCTGGAGATGTAGCTCAGTGGGAAGATCCTGGACTCAATCCCCATCACAAAAAAGAGAAAGAAAAAGAGGAAGGAAATAGGGAAGGAAGGAAGAAGAGAAAGAAAGAAAGAAAGAAAGAAAGAAAGAAAGAAAGAAAGAAAGAAAGAAAGAAAGAAAGAAAGAAAGAAAGAAAGATTCTTAGGGCTGGAGATATAGCTCTGCTTTGGGGTATTTGCCTACCATGTGTGAAGCCCTGAGTTTGATCCTCAGCACCATCAAAAAAAGAAAAAAGAAAAGTTCTTTGTGAGATTATGCCTTGTTTTTTTCTACTGTCATATTGTCCTTTGCGTTATGAGACAATGAAGTTGAAGATAATGGTTGAGTTTTTTTCCCTCAATGTCCTAATTACAAACAAAAGGCAAAAAGTTGGTATGTCAGTTTTTAAAAGTTAAAACCTTTGATTTCATTACCAGAAATCCAAAATCTAAACTACACCACTGGGTCACAGAGTATCTTCCCTCCTCCCTGTGAGACCCGTGTCCCCTTCTGGTGTCCACATCACCACCCATCACAAACTGAACTTTCAGCTTCTCCTCATGGGTGTGAAGAGCTACAACCCCCCCACACACACCCAGTGTGGACCTGCCTCTCTCTAATGCACTTATATTTACAGGACACTGAGTGACCAGAGAGCACGGTAGCTCTCTTCTGCTGTGGTTCCAGGAGAGTAAAAAGCCTGGGCCCGTCTTTTCATAACTTGCTGGCATGTTCTCTCCCTGGAGATTTCAGATCATGACACACAGGGGACCCCGTCTGGCACTCAGAACTGCACAGTTGTATAGAAAAGTCATCCTAACAGCTGTCTGCAATGTCTGACATTAGTTTCCTCTAGTGTGGCATCTCATACAAAGGGGTCTTATAAACAGATTAAAAGTGGCTGGGTGCAGAAATACAGTAAGACCTCTGTCCCACACTTTTGAGGGTGGATGTCGCAAACAGGGGCTTCCTTCATAAGGGTTCCATGCAAATAGCTGTCTTGAAGTTTTGTGGCCAGTAATAACCTCCTTCAAAATAAACCACTTATACCATCTGCTTGACAGCACGCTATCAATTACACCAGGAATGTGTGGGCTTTCCACCCTGGCAAATGTCTTCCAAGTTGACAAAAATATAAACAGAAGGCGGAGGCTGGCACTGGGCAGCACAAGCCCTTTCCACGCTGTCACTGTGGGCTGCCATTGTTTGGTCTCTGCTCAAGATCAGACTCCTCCACAGACAGAAGAAGTCTGGACCCGGAAAGAGCAGAATCATCTTGACATTTCCAAGACCAAATTAAGTCAGGTTGGACGGCAGAGGAATTTGAGAACTGGAAACAGAGGTCGGGACGAGCAGGTGGAGAAGCTGGAGTGGGCCTCGAACAGATGTGGTTGGTGATGGTGTCGGCTGTTCTTGGAATTTTGATCGCTGAGCCAATTGAGATGAGGGTGCAAGAGTGGGAGAGGGATCTGAGTATTATTTTTCACGTCTGGCAAATATGTTTAGCAATCACTACTTGGATGAGAAGCCAGGATGATTTTTAATCCTTCCCTCAAAATGTAGACTCAGGCAAGCACCCAAGGGTGAGCAAGACTTGCAGAGCAGTACAGCGATTCCCCCTGGGCTGTACTTCTGCTCTCTGCGCTTCAGTTGTATATAGTCAACTGAGGTCGGAAAACAGCACCACGGCACAGTGAGAAATTAAGACACTTTGACAAAGAGGGAGAACACATTCCTATAAGTTTCACTGCGGTATACAATTATTCTACTTTATTAGTATTCTTGTAGTCTTACTGTGCTTAATTTATAAATTAAGTTTTATCATAGGCGTGCACAGATAGGAAAAGACATACTATATGTGGGAGAGGGTGTGATACCACTGCTGTTTCACACACCCTCTGGGTCTTGGAACTCACCTCCTGTGTATCGAAGGGAAGAACCCCTAACCCCCACCCACAGATGTGGAGTAACTCGGCTTCCACCCAGAACTCGCGAGAAACTGGCCACACATGAGCGTCACCTCACATAGGAGCCCACTGGCAGGCAAGGGACTCGCACTGTCTCAAGCCAGAAGACCGTCCCCCTCCGGGGAGAGCTGGGGTGAGGAGGAGGTGCGGGCCACGGCCACCCAGTGCAGCCCCACCATCTCCTCGTCTCCTCGGGTAAGCCAGGCAGGGTGTGCGGAAGGGAAGAAGCAGCTGCAGAGCACAGAGCCCCAGGGAGCTTGCCAACAAGGTCACAGTTTCTCTCAACAACCACTTCGAAAAGCCTACAAATGCCAAAAAGCTTGCTTGAGCCACCCCTCAGATTATAAGGAGAAACAATTGTGTCTGACACTTATTCTGAAGCACTGCGCCTTCAAATCACAGTTGTACTGCTTCCTTTGGCTTTACTTAAATAACATAATAGCCAAATAACATAATATCCCTATATTATAAAGCATAATTGGACCCTTCCCCTAAATAACTTTTTATTCTTAAAAATGAAAGCAAAAGTTGGGCATGGTTCTGTACACTTGTCATTCCAGCATTTGGGAGGCTGGGGCGGGAGGCTGTCATGAGTTCAAGGCTGGGCTGGGCTACACAGTGAGTTCAAGGCCAGCCTGAACGACACAGTGAGATCCTGTCTCAAAGAAGCAAAAAACAAAAAAGAAAAAAGAGGAGAAGAAAGGAAGGAAGGAAGGAAGGGAGGGAGGGAGGGAGGGAGGGAGGGAGGAAGGGAGGAAAGAAGGGAGGAAGGGAGGGAGGGAGGGAGGAAGGGAGGAAAGAAGGAAGGAAGGAAGGAAAGAAAGAAGAAAGAAAGAAAGGAAGAAAGAAAGAAAGAAAGAAAGAAAGAAAGAAAGAAAGAAAGAAAGATAGAAAGAAAAAGAAAGAAAGAGAGAGAAAGGAGAAAGAAAACAACTAAACAGGACAACAAAAGCAGGAAAAAAAATCTGAAAAAGAAAGCACTATGTTTAGGAAATGAAAAAATTAAAATGAAAAAGAAAATCCTTGTACTTTCACCAAACAAATCATATTGCATCAGGTGCCACCCAAGCCAGGAATTTTTGCAAGGAAAGTGCAAACAAGACAGCTTGAAAAACTAAAGTCTTCTTTCTCCACCCAGCCAGCCAGTCTCCCGGAAGTCGGCCTCCGTCACGGCCTGAGGTCTCGGGAGCAATGTTCTTCCAGTGCTAGCTGGCTGCAGCCCTTCTGAGATGGGAGTCTGCAGAGAAACACTTAGCTCTTCATGCCTGTGCATGGTGGGGGGAGCCTGTCTCCACTCGGGGACAAGCCACTGAGTCTGCCCTGGCACCCTCAGTCTCCTGCAGATGAGACAGGGCAAGAAATCTAAGAGGACGCCAAGTGGGCAAGAGGGCACACACGCATGAAAGCAGGAAGACCCACTTGCAGCTCTTCCCAACCCCCGGTCTCTTTTTAGAAGATTACTCAAGGCAGCGTTGGGGAGAAAGAAAATAGAATTGTTAGGATGTTGTGAAAAAGACGTATCATTCCAAAACATTAAATCATATACCATAAATATATAGAATTTTTATTTGTCAACTAAATTTTAAAAACAAGGTCTAGTTGGCAGTGTAGCGCGGTGTCAGAGCACGTGCTTAGCATGGTTGAGGCCCTGCGCTCAGTCCTGAGACCAAAACCAAAACCAAAAGGCCTGTCGGCAGAGGTGGTAGAGAAGGGGACAGAAATGGCCATTTTGACACTTGTCACAGCAAAACCAGGCTATTGTCCCCCCTTCGTCCTCAAGCGGGGGCTCCCTGTGACATTTTGGAACTTCCAAGTTTTGTCTGTTGTGGTGGAGATATTTAGTGGCTGGGCCTCAATCCTTATCAAATGGTACACTAAAAAGTTTTCTATTTCATTTGTTTAAGAACTGCAACTGTAGGAAAATACAAAGGGGAACAAATGTAGGCTCCTAATTGACAGTTATCCTCCAGTTTACTGCAGTCCCCCTTATCCTTTTGTTCTGTGTTCCCCTGGGCCCCACACTTTCTGCTCTCTTCCCCTCACTTACTCAGGCATATTCTCCCTGGAACCTACAGTGAATACATCCATCTAAAGCCTAGAAATTAACTACTCTTGAAAATTTCTCGAGGCAAAATTCCTGCAACTCCAACAATCACCTAATGAACTCCTATTGGAGGCAAAGCGCTGACAAGGAGGGGAGAAGGTGAACACCTGCAAGCCCCGTGTGTTCAGCTGTCTATCCTGCACGCTGTGGTGTGTGTCTACATGTCCTCCTGAGGCCTCATACGCTCAGAGGGTTATGGGCGCTGGAGCCAGCTGGGAACCAGGAGCCGGGGTCTGGTCCCAAGAGGCAGTCACTGGTGCTGTCCTCTCTCACGCCATCAGCAGCCTCTCCCAGGCCCTGGCCTCTGCCGTGCAGTCCTGCCTTGGAGCCGGCCCACCCTGAAGTGAAACTGAGCCAAGAAGAAACCTGTCTTCCTTCAGCTTGTTGGTGTCAGGCGTCGCATCTCAAGAAGGAGATTACTCCTCAACTTAGCAACTCCCAGCAGTGAGCATTTGTGCCTTACCACTTCTGTGGTCCAGGAAACCGGAAGCAGGTTTCACCAGGTGGTTCCAGCTCAGGTCACTCACAAGGCTGCCAGCATCGGATGTCACAGGAGTGGTGGTCGTTTCAAGGACCCACAGAGAAGCTCCCTGAAACACACCCTTCCACAGGAGGCCTCACAGCCCCTCACACCTGGTCAGCAGGACAGCCTGGGCTGGCCTCCCTGGGGCCAGGCTGAGCGAGACCGGGAGGTGGACACCAGCAAAGGGAGAGGGAGAGAGGAAGGACAAACTCGGGAAAAGATAGCAGAGAGAGCAATGGCCCCCGACCAAGATCGGAGCATCTTTTTTTTTTTCCCCCTGGTGCTGGGTATCGAACTCAGGGCCTTGTGCCCGCAAGGCAAGTACTCTAACCAGGGAGCTAACTCCCAGTCCCGGAGCGTCTTTTTATAACCTTACCTTCAAACTGACATCTCATCAATAAGACTAGCCCGCCTGTGGGGGGAGGGGAACACGCGGTCTGTGGAAAACAACAGCCAGAGCCTGGAGCCACTGGAGTGCCTGCCTGCCGCACCTGCGCAGGCTCCACACACTGGACAAAGACACACTTGTGCAGATACAGAAGGTGTAGGGAAATAATGGCCAGTCCTTTGACAGTGGTAAAAAGGAGATGCTCCGAAACAGCAGCAAAGGAAGAACGTAATTTCACTGGGGAGATCCTGGAAAGTCTTCCTTAAGAAAGTGAAATTTTTGTGTGTGTGGGTGCCAGGGATCGAACTCAGGGCCTCGTGCTTGTCAGGCAAGCACTCTAACCACCGAGCTAAATCTCCAGCCAGGAAATTGAAATTTGAGTGAGTTCTCAAACAGACCTCAAAAACGGCCATTCCGGCAAACAGGCCAACACAAGCAGGTGGTCTGGGGACTGAAGGAGCACAAAAATCACATGAAGAGCCTGCGGGAGCCAAGAATTTACATTTCAGATGACACTGGTGGCCTGGGCCCCGGCACTGCACTTTTGAGAAACACAGACTTCAGCAACAGGTTGGAGATAGAGCATATTTGGAAAGAAACAAATATTCTTATTTATCAGAGTGAACTGACTCAGTTTTCTAACCTTTTTAGATTCAGTGGAAATGAAGGATGTTAGTCTGTATCTAAAACATCCCAAAATCATAAATTCTGGGTGTTGAGAGGAATTTGGAGAATGTGAACCTTTCATTTTACAAATGAGGTAAGCAGAGGCAGAATATGGGCTCAGACAAGCAGAGCTGTCTTTACATCAGACAGGTTTTCGTGGTTCTCTCACTCACAGGTTCCGGAGCAAAACGCACCCCCTTCCACCGGCATCTCAGCATTTTCCATCTGAAGCGCGCTGAGGATCTTGGGTTGCCCCCTGGAGCAGAACGCTCACCTTCCAGGAAATGTACCTGCATGAAAGGGAGGCTTTCAGAAAACCTCTGCATCCTCCATGTGCAACTGAGGTCTAGAGCTCCCGTCCAGCTCCTTGCACTGAGGAGCCTGAGCTGTGCTTCCGCCGTTCAGTCTCTGCTGTCCTTTTGCTTGCACAAGGGCTTGTGTGCACAAATTTAGCTGCCTAAATGTCACTGCAAAACTTGGGTTTGGGGGTGCCGCTGCATTGTAAAACCCAAATCATTAGTAAAATTCAATCTAGGAGCAAACTGAGACAAACTCATCTCGATTTCTGAAATATGCTTTCTTCTGAAAGAGGGTAGTGGAACTCTGTAGTTCATTCTTTGCAACAAGTGCACGAAATTAGCTTGGTGTCTTTGCTCTGTGTCTGAGCTTTTCTCACCTTCCGTGTGACTGCACCGAGGGGGACAACAGAGAGACAACTCTGAACAACACGAGAGAATCTCACAAGCATTTTCATCATAATCTCCTCTTGCTCCAATTCGCAGCCCCCAGTCTGACATATAATGTCACCCCGAGAATGCGTACAGATTCTTACGTGACAGACTCTGACGGTGACTGAACAGCTGCCCCCTTCTGCTCGTGGTTGTTGCAGCCACACACATTGGCAGAGGTGTCCCTGGTGTCCTAGAGTTCACGGCACCCACTTCCCCCTAAGGGCGGGGCCCGTGCCGAGCGTTGCGCTTGAGCACCAAGGAAAACTGCAGACAAAGACAGGTTAGCTGCAGCTTCTCTCACACTCTGAAAAACTCAATTACTGAGCACACACTTATTCACCTGTAGGAGAGGACACAGCATAGCTAATGTCTTCCATGCAAACCTGGAGAGGTAAGAACGGCAAGCTGTCCGGGCGCAGACAGACAGAGCGCGGCTCCTGGGTGAGCGCGGGCAGATCCCGCCTCGCTCCCCAGCACGCTGGCTTCGGCGGAGTTCCTCAGCTTCTCCAGCTCTCTGTTCCTCTCCGGCTGTGCTCTGTCACTATGCAGGAGAGTCGCTGCGACAGTCAGGGGCCTGTGAGCACCCAACTCACCCAGCGCCAGCAGGTGCTCAGAAATGGCAGTCACGACAGCTCAGTCAATCAAACACAGATTTTCTTCCCAAAGAAGCACATCATCTTCGTTATGCTGTGAGCAGCCCGATTTTGTTTTTTGCTGGCTCAGAGCCACTTTGGTAGACCCTCCTCTTGATTCTGAGTGAACCAGAGAAACGTGAAGTTACCAGAACGCTAGTCCAGGGTTAGTCTCCGCCTGAAAGCCTGGGAAGTGCCCAGCAGGGCGCTTTGTCCAGCCGACAGCCAGCGATGAAAACACATTTTCTCGGTCATCGGTAAGACACTGACAGAAAGGACTCGGTCCCCCACATCTTCTGGGGTCCCACAGAAAAAACATGCTAAGTGCTGGAAGTCAAAGTATCAGCAACTGACATTTATTCATCTCAAACAAAAGACATCTTTTTACATAAAGGAAACTGTAGTGCACACACACACACACACACAGACTCGGCTGCAGAAGCCCCCATCTCCTCAGGGAAGGCTCATGCCCCTCCGCCTGCTGTTCATCAGTCTTGATTTGATGGGGCGATTTTTAGTCAGCTGCCTCGATCATTTTGGCACAGACAAAAATCCTTTAAAAAATGTTACACTTCATCAAAGTGTATCATGAGACTTCACGGTCATTATCTCAATGGCCGCTCTGATGTGCTACAGTTGGCAGAGACACAAACGGTAGGGGGTGTGCAAGAAGAAAGCCAGTGTTTCATGTGGAAAGCGGGCTGGCCTCGCCAAGCTTCTGTCAACAACTCCACGGTCTGATCCGCTGCGCTAAGCGTGCTGATGATGCTCTTGTTTCTGGAGGAAGTAAACAAGAAAATGAATTCCACCGCGCAACACAGCCTCTTTGTATCTTCAAAATGGTGTGACTGGACTCGGGCCAGCCGCGTTGCAAGTTTGGCCATTTATGTCATCAGGGCCCCAGTACTGATGGAGGCTTTGATTACAACTTGGACCGGGTTAGAAGACCCTTCAGGGGCAGCCACTCAGCAAATAAAGGCATTGATTGGTTGTTGGGTCAATTTAGCCATGAGGGTACAGAGCACCGCTCTTTTGAAAAGCCTAATGGATTAGCTACACAACCAGTCCCACTGCAGGCCTTATTTTTCAAGTAACTCCATGACAGTTTTCCAGCTTGGCAGGGAACTCTTCCTCCTGAGCAAGCTTCAGAGCCCTTCTTATTATCAATAGAGGGGCTTGGAGGATTAGACACAGCGGGCTTCGCAATTTAATGAAAACAGCTGTTGAAACAATTAAGGCAAACAATAGTTTGCATGGAAAACTATTAATTATGTAAAGTTATGCACAAAGCAGAATAATCTTTTATTCAGAGCCCTCTAACACCAATGGAGGACAACTGGAGCCACCTTCCCTTCCATTCCGTGGCTCTCAAGTGGCAGGAAGCGGGGTCCTTGTAGGAAGGGGCTCCACGGAGTGAGAACTGAATGGAAGCTGAGCGCCAGGCCACCACTCTGCTGGAAAGAGAGTAAGATGCCCAGGAGAGGATCTTTGCTAGAGTTACATCACCGTGGGCACCTTGGGTCTTTTTGGATAAGTCCAAGCTCTGTTTTCCTAACTATGTAAAATTACATTTGAGCCTTACTGTTGGGATCTCAGCTTTACTTTTGTAACAACAAACAAGCACCATTGTTCTGCCCTCTCTCTGGCCCATGTGGATGGTCTCTCGTTCTTTGAACTATGTGGGTTTTAATTACATGGTGATGGTCCAGCTGGGACTCACACTACTCCCCTTTGCCTCTTCTCCCTCCTCCCCAGATGCACAGTTCGCTCTCTCTCTGCTCTTTCTGCTTGCTGGGGTCCTTAAATCTATTGCTCTCTCTTTGCAGCTTCTATCTTTGACTAGCAGTGCTGGGAATTGTGATCCCTCACCTACCTTGTGTCCACATCTGACCGTCTTCTCCGGATGGGAATCACCAAGCCAAGAAGTCCCATTAAGATGGTTACTAACTGTGTGCATAAACATTGTCTCCCGCCTAGGGTTACATTTATTTCTCCTCACTTCCAAGTAACTGGTTTTAACACTCCTTCCAGCATGCCCAACACCTTTTATTTGACTATACTGTTTTAGAAGGGCCTTTGGGAATTTAGCTAATTTCATGCTGGAACTTATTAAGTGGGATTTGACACTCTTTGATAATTCCAATAAACCATTAGCCAGGTCTCCTCCCTTCAGGGAAGGAACGAAAGCTTTATTAGTCATAGAGTCTCTATTCTAAACATGTCATCTGAATTCAGTGGTGCATCCGTGTGGAAATGCAACTGACTTGCTGATTGAACAGAACTTTCTCTGAAACTCCAAGAAGGCTATTGATGGCAGAAGAGTATCTACCTTTTCCTGAAAATCCTCTCCGGACTCACATGTGCATTTTTAAATAATTCAGCGAATGTAATGTATCGACCTCTGATAAAGGTTAATAAAATGAACCGCGCACACTCACATGTCCATACATGCACCCATGCACTAACTCTCTCTCGGGTTCCAGATTCAGGCCTTTCTTCACCCAGGATACAAGAATAAAGAATAATCTTCCCTGCCAAGAACTGAAGAATCTTTAGAGACCCAATCTCTAAAAAACAAACCCCCAGAACATAATTGAGTGTGCAAATGAAATTCATTACTAGAGTCAGAAACAATAATCCAATTAGCATGTATTTGTGTAATGCCTTTAGAATAATTCTAAACTCAAAGCCACATTCATCTTTGAAACCTAAAGCCCACTTGGTGCCACATCCCAGCACACTCTGGATCACACTTTGCACTAGAAATTACAAAACAGCATCAAGATTGCAAAAGCAATTATTCCAGTTATCCAGATGTGATTTTTCAATCATCCTAGGAATTTTTTTTTTTAGCGGTTCTTATTCCGTGGCACTGCTCGCAGCTCTCATGCTGGCGCAGCGCTTACATCTCTTCATTATTAATTCAGCTCATGGAGCTTAATTGGACAAGGCTAGAGTGAATTTGACAAACATCACAGCAGCAGAAAAAGCAATCACTCTTTCAAGATGAAAATTTGTTTGATGTCTTACTGTGTAACTCATTTACTCTCCTCGGGAGTCATGTGACCAGAATGTTAATCAGCCATTGATTGGTTTCTCTCCTTGGACAGTCACGTGACCGGAATATTAAGGGGCTGGCACTCAGTCGCTGTGCTGTTAGGCAACCTCGTGATTGGCTGCCAGGTTAAGATACAGAGATAAGTAGGTGCTTGATGAGCACTTGACAGAACTTCACAGAAAATTAAGGCCCTAAAATAGCATGAGAAAGTCTTGTCAAATCAAGCATGATTATCATCAAATGCTTAAGGAATTCATCATCGGCATGAAATTGATACACTTCACCACCAGCAGGCCTTGTAGTCAGCAGGGACTCATCAGATTTTTATTTATATGTGTTCACCAAATCACATTAATTCTGAGAGCTAAAACATGCTAAGGATGAAGGTTATTTTCTGTTCAATCTAATTTATCTATGACAATAATCATCACTAATAATGTGTCAAATTGGATTGCAGTCATTTTATGCACGCATGCTGATTTGGAAAATAGTGTTAAACCATCCCGCAGTAATTAACAACCGGTAAAGGTATGCTGGCCCAACGTAATCAGCATATCTAGATGGAAAATTAAGTTTTATAGGCTGGATTTATAGATACATATCCTTATTTAATTCAGAATATAAATTATTCCTGGTAAAAGCCGACATCATTTTTATAACACTATTAAAGCCAATAACCATTGAGGGACTCGCATTCTTAATTTGCCCTATCGTTCATTTTTTCTCTCATTTTCCACAGTTAACTTTCTAATGGATGTCACTTCCTTATTGGCAAGTCCTCGTGTTATCGGGGTCTGGTAGAGCCAGGAGATGAATAAATATGCCTCAGCTTCAGTGTTAATCATGGATACAGGGAGCCACATCATACCTCTTAATCCACAATGCTTTATAATTATCGGCTGGGCTGGAGGGTGGGCAGCAGGGAGAGTACAAAGACGGGAGTGGTGCTAGACTTTGGTCTTTCGGTGTGTCTCCATTCTTTCTCCTCACAAAGGGACAATAGGAAATTTTTGCAGATTAACTCATAAGGGATTAATGTTTCTTGGTGCATTGTTTAAGTCTAAATTGCTTTTGTTGAAATACCTTTTGTGGAACAGAAGTTGGGTTTTTTTTTTTTTCTCTTTTAAATAACCCCCTGGTTCATAATAGCATTACCAGAGTTAGCGAATATTGGAGTAATGAAGTCTTAAAGAAACGTTTATACCCTTTGGTGAGCGGGCTGCAGTGTGTGAGAGAAGACTCACACTCCCTGAGAAGGGGGAAATGCATACATACAAACCGGCGGCTGTTTCTTTCCCACAGCTCCCCAGCCCGTCCTAATCCTCAGGCTCTCAGCCCTGCCAGGACTCTCTCCCCCTCTCTCCAGAGGGCTCTTTATTGATTAAATGAATCTGCTCCAAAGGCTGGCTCCTGGGCTCTTTGATCTAATCCGATCTGATTTTATCCTATCGCTTCAGCGGGACATCGGGGAATTAACAATAAGCAGCTTTGCCACAAGTGTTTAATAACTCAACACAATCTCCTTATGGCTGGGAGCTGCTCAAGTTCCCATCCCCTCCTGCAAACAGTGTAACAGATTGGCCAGCCCCTCAGCCTGAGGAATTGCCATGCGCTGTGAAACTAATCACCTCAAGTTCCTTGATAAATCATACAAAGCAGATTTCAGCATCTTAACAAATTGAAAAAAAAAAAAACAAAACCCAAACAACAGAGGAGGCACGCAGGACTCGCCCTCCGCTGAAAGCGGGTGCAGAGGCCAGGGGTTAGATGTGGCCAAAGGGGAGAGGCGGGCCAGATCAGCTCCTGTGCTCTCTCTCACACAGCTTCTCTCCTGGCCTTACACCTCACCCTGCATGAAGGACTAGGGAAGGCTCATGCCTGACAATGCTCCGAGCCCACAGGGACCTTTCTCCGCAATGCTCAGTGCTGATATGGTTTCCACCGCAGCCCCACTGCTGTGCCCGTGACAGCCCTGGCCCATGCAGGAAGTGCCCAACTAAATAAAGAGCCTGCGTCCAGCCTGCTGCAGACGGCGGAGATGTGAGTGTGCCCCTGGATCTCAAAGCAGCACACAGGCATGAGGGGCTTGTAAGTGATCACTGGATTAGAAAGAGCCTGTCTTGAAATGCCATGTCTGTTGTTTTCTTTTTTCCTTACTCTGGGCTGCCTCCATGCACAGTAGCCCTCTTCTCTCGGTCTCATTCACGCAGTCCACGAGGTGACCCTCTCCTCCGAGGAGACACGCCCAGGGCACCAGCTTACCCTTCTGCCAGGCCGGGGCTGGGAGGCAGCCAGACAGCGGGAGGGGAAATGGGCTTTTGAAAGCTGCCAGATTATTAGTGCCATGGGGAAAATACCACTCCAGCACTAATCTAAGATGAAACATCTTTTAGTTGCTCTGTTTAATACCTACCGTACGCCAGAATTACGTATAAAAATACGTTTCATAACAAAGAAACAGCCCTCTCTCCGCCTCCCTCGCCGCCCTCCCCAGCATGCTGGCAGTTCTGTGACTTCTTCCTGCCTCGGCAGAGGAACCAAGTGCCCGCTTACTGAATGCCTGGGGTGGAGGGAATGTGTGGACAGGCCAGATTACTGCTGCTATCATGGGATCTTTGTCCCTGTCCCAAGGGCCTCGGGTCCTTGCACATTCACTCAGATACAGCTGCTGCTTTATTACTGTTTTCCTACGTAAAAATATTTATTTTCGTACCCTTTTCCACCCACATTCATTCATTAGTATTTATCTAGACTTTCCCCCTACTACCTGTACGAGTCCAACCTTTTGAGACCTCCCTCCCAATCTCCACTGACTCCGTGATCCTCACATGTGGACTAGAATGCTGGCCTGACCTGAATAGTGTAATTATTTCCTCTTTGGAAATGCCTTTTGCCTTACTTTTTTCTTCTGTTCCCCCAGATAAACTATGTCATAACAGAAAAATCTCTGTGAAGTTCTCCAAGGAACTCGGTGCTGTTTCCAGACCCTGGGACTATAATTAGGCCTGTGTGATTAAAGCAGCAAGAGTATCTCCTGCCAACTGCAAGCACCCCTGTCTACATCACAGAGACAGCAGGATGCACTCAGGAAGGTTCCCGCCAGAGTAATCCAGAGGGCTGCCCAGACTGGCTCCTAGCTCTGCTATCTGAATATTGTCCCTGGTTAGGAGGAGCAGAGGCAGGGGAGAGGACAGCAGGGGGGAAGGACAGAGAGCCACACAGCCAGAGGCCTGTGGCCTCCCCCACCCGCCCCTCCGGACTTCCAGGAGGCCGGAGACTTGGGGTCCCGTGGCCAAAGTTGGGTGGACAGCTGGCCCAGGTGCTTCTGCTGCAGCACTCAGCGTGTGGCCTGGTGGCTTTCCGAGGTCCCCAAGCCTTGAACTCACATGCAGAAGTTCAGAGCATCAGGCTAGGGTGTAAACACGTTCTTGACTCCAGCAGGGTGGAGAAGATTCTTCTGCCGCGGCACAGCGGTGCACAAGTCGGCTTTCTCTGCCGCCTTCTTGTAGGTCGATGCAAATGGAAGGAAATTAAAGACACACAGGGACAGACTGAAAAGAAAGGCCGCTGAGGAAAAAGGAAAAACAACTAAACACCAAAGCCACAGGGTGAAAAAAATCCCTATAAAATAAAAGCACATTATGTTTTTGTATATTTTCAAAACATAGCCAAACTAAACCATTAAAAGAGGATTTTGTTTCACAAAGTCTGCAAACTATTCAACCGCTAACCCACTCTACTAAGAATATGGTGCCAACCAAAATATGTCAAGATTAGTAGTGCTCAATAAAATCTCAAGACCGAATGACACGAAAGCTGTATTTCATGATCAGAGCTCTTCCTCCTGTCTAGGAACTTGCATATTAATTTGTTTAAACATGGCTCTGGGCTGTCCCTCTGTTTGTCACAGGAGAGGAGACAGAATCCAGTGCTAACCAAACTCATCCAGACGAAAACTTCCTGCTTTCTCTCTCCGTGGCAAGCAGCGCAGCCACCATCCAAGTAATCCTCGGAGCATCAGAGAGAGCAGCCCCAGATGGGAGGGAGAAAGGCGTGTCCACCTCCCCTCCACACCGTGGCGAGGTAAGAGCAAGGCTGCAGGCGCCTGGCCCGAGGTCCCAACACAGGAGTGCGGCGCTAGAATGAGAAGCCAAAACATGCTGACTTTTCCCCTAAGACAGCAAATCACCAAAATTACAGAATGCAAACACCTCATCTCTTTCTAGTAAAATGAATGCCTCTGTAATCCTAGGGATTATGTAATGCTTAAACAATCACAAAGTGCTCTTAGTGTGTGCTCTCTTACTGAACCTTCACAATTGTGCTGGTCACTTATATATGATTAGCCCCAGCTTACAAAAGAGAAGCCCAAGTCTCCAGGAGATAAAGTGACCTGTCCGAGTGGCAATGTCATAAACAGGTAAAACCAGAGCAGAATCTGGGTACAGGGCTACATGCCTGTAATCCCAGTTACTCGGGAGGCTGAGGCAGGAGGGTCGAGAGTTCAAGGTCAGCCTGGGCTACATGGTGCAAAAGCAAAACAAAACATACAAAACACAGAAACCCAAAGCAGACCAAAAACAACAAAAACAACCAAAGCAAGAGCCCCCTGTCTTAGGAATCCCAACCAAAGAGAAACCACACACAATGGTGCTATTCCTCCTAATGCAATGTCTCTTTTTGCACCGAAATGCTTGAGTCTAAGAAGGAACCTAAAAATGGAGAGGGGTAATTATCGCATTCTCTGACTGTCAACAGCAATGAGCTGCTGTGCGCTTCTACCTGGCAGGAGAATGGAAGGGAGGCCATTGTCTCATTTACAAAATATGGTAGTAATATCTGTGATTCAGGCAGGAACCCTCAAGGGGCTGCTGGGCGAGAGGAAGGTGCAGCCTGCCGTCTGGCACCTGGTGCTCCCTGAACGGAGCCGCTGTCCCTTCTGCCGGGCCGGCCACCACAGACGGGCAGTGAGGCCCACTTCCAGGCACTTCCTACTGTGTGTGCTGAGGTCCCGATGGCCAGTACCTCACCATGAGACTGTCTGGAGACAGGGCCTTTCGGGGTAACTGAGGCATGCTGAGGCCACACAGACGGACCCTAACTCACTCTCACTGGAGTCCTCAGAGGAAGAGGTCAGGTGGCCAGGGATATGTGCACACAGAGGAAGCCCGTGTGAGGAAAGGATGGTGTGCAAGGACGCAGCCCTCATGGCTCCAAAGGCACCAGGCTCCTCCACGTCGGCTCCTGAACTGTGAGAAAGTAAATTTCTCTCTTTCAAGTCACCTGCTCTGTGGTATCTTACCACAGCGGTCCAAGAAAACTAATGCAACTTCTCATTCTGTTTCACACCTCCCAAGCCCCCCACTGGCTACACTCGGCTGGAGCTGCTGGGCGGCAAAAGCTTCTTATCTCCAGGGTTCCACTCTGTGCCCAGCCTCCTTCTCCAGAAGGACGCCTCAGATGACCCTGGCACCAAAGAGTTCACCTGTGGCTCCGAGAGCTCCCACGGAGCCTGCCTCTCCACAGCGAGGATGCCCCATGGAGCTGGGGCCTCTCCTGCCACCCCTGCCGCCTCCCACAGCTCCCCCGCCAAAGAGCACGGTTAAGGCCGATGGGCGGAATGGAAGCAGGTACTGCCCATCGTGAGGAGAGGGCCTGCGTGGTTGCTGCACCCGGCTCCATCCGAGTACTACAGAGGCGCGCTGACCAGCATCCTCTCAGCAACCAGAGGAGGCGGACGGCACGACTCTCCTCGCTGAACTGCTGAAGTCCAAGTCACGTCAAGGTGAGCAGACCTGCCCAAGATCACACAGAGCCAGGGACTCGCAGCCAAGCATCTGCCTTTCCTCGAAAGGAAATATCTTTTGAAGAGAAAGAAAAGGAGGAAGATAGACAGGGAACAAAAGAAGGTAAGAAATCACCAATTGTGTAAACCTGGGCGAGGTACTTCAGTTCTCCGAAACCCAGTCTCCACATCAGCCCATCTCCGCGACATCTCAAGCGAGATAATAAACAAAAAGAATGGTAGCAGTGGAGTGCGGCACAATGACGCAGGCCCTGTTCCTGCGGCCAGGGAGCCGTCAAGCAACCACAGGCCGGGATGCAAAGGCGACGCTGCAGGCGGAGACGGCCTGCAAGTCGGGTAATCCTGGAGAGACCCACTTCGAAGGAAAGAAGAACCAGATGGACGAGGACAAGGCTCGGAGTGCAGCGCCTCTCTGCCTCCCGCCACGGACTACAAGCACTGCTACCATTTTTGCAGGAATCCGGAGGCGCCACGCTCCTTGTAACATGTGTGCGTTGCCAGCCTGCCTGACCAGAGGATCTGAGGATGCCCTTCGGGTGCAGCCTGGAGAGCTCTTCGACCAAGTACACGGTCAGACTTCATTGAGGCCATAATGCTACCTGTGGAGAGGAAGGGTTTCCTGTTGTTTGAGCCTGGAGTTTCCTGTTGGTTTTCTGGTCTGGGTTTTGTTACCCTGCATGAACACCAGCCTCTCTCTTTTCCCTTTGACTCTGAAATGCACTGAGCACGAAAGAAGGACTTTGCGAGCCTGGCGAGGAGCGTGCCTAGCTGTTCCACACCTGCCTGCCTCCTCTGCTCCGGAGCTTTCCACATGACCCACTTACCTAGGCCGGGAGCAGAACGGTTAAGGCACTTGGAGGAAATGAACTGTAAACAGAAAGGCTGTGTTTAACATAATCCTCTCCAGCAGACTCCATCTTCTGCAGTCACTGTAATCAACCCCGTAGTATCAGGCACGGTTCTTGATTATCTCCCCACGGCATTATGTCTCACCACACAACTGATAATAAACTGATGGATTATCAAACAAGATTACAGCTTTAGCAAATAAAATCATGTTTTGTGTTAAGAGAGAAAATGCTTACTATCCCTATCTGCCTGGCTAAATATTTACATACCACAAGCTTTCTAGGGTCCCTGTTCTTTCAAATCTGATTTCAAAAAAACAACACGGTGGTTAAGTTAGCAAAAAGGGAACATCCTGTGCCTTTGACGCTCAGCTGAATGCCCCCTGGGAGAAAACAGGAGCCGCCGGAAACTCAGCCGTCCACTACCAACCGAGGGCCACAGTGCGGGGAGATCGATGGGCCTGCCGGGCGGGAGGCAGCACTGCCTGCCTGGGTTAGAAGTTCAGATGCCTAATTTCACAGTGAACATAAACGAGAAACAACAGAAGCCCAAAGCACACGCTGGCTGGGACGCGAGCTTGCAAGAAGGGGGATTACAGGCTGACCCCAGTCTCGCCCTCATCGGCTGCTATCTATTTTCCAGAGCTCTTGGCTCGATTCCCCAGCACAGGGCGATGGGGAGACTCCTTCTCCTTCCTCATCCGTACCCACCCTCCCCTGATCTGTCACCTCTTACAACCGACACAAAGTGAGGCCTAGAGGTTGTAAGACTTCAGAATGTCCAG
>PVJO010019371.1:0-34486 GCA_004026905.1 Hystrix cristata | reverse complement strand
AAAAATATTCAAAACATAGCTGAGCATATATAATATTTAGCAAAATATTTTCCTCCAGTCTGGCTGGGGAAAGGGAAAAAAATGTCCACATGGGAAAGGGAACAAGGGAGGGGGAAAGGAACAGAGGGACAAGAGAAATAAGGAATAGAAGGAAAGAATGGAAACAAAGCTTTTGTAAATAGGGAGGGAGGAGGGGGTGGGGAGGGGAATGGGAAAAAAGAAGCAACAAGATATATCATATATAGGTACAAATTCCCTATGATGAATGTTATCAATATGTACATCTAAAATGTACCATTAAAATAAAATTAAAAAAAAAAAAGAAATACAGTGCATTATCCCCTGATGGCAGCAAGAGTTCTAAAGCCGAGAAGACTCTCAGTTTCTGTAAGTCGGGTTGTAGATGTTGTGTGTGCCTTCTAGGGCGACAGAAGCTATTGTATTATCACTGTCCCCCACCGCCCCATCTCTCCCTTTGAAGTGCCTACCTTGCCGGCCACACGTTCCGGATGGCGCAGCTACAAGGCACAGGAAGGCTCCCATACCCACTTGAGATTTCACGTCAGATAACAAACTTGCATTGTGCTTAGCCACTGGAATTGGGAGGTTCATCTGTGACCGAGCTCTGACATGGCCTATCCTGACTAATTTAGAGAGACTGGGGAAATGTTCATGAGGTCAAGTACATGGGAGAAGAAGAGTGTGATGTCATCCTTAGGGGACTGACTGAAGTTTGCTTGATTTGAGTCTGTCATGGACTATGACTTCATGTAGCATTGCTAAACTTCTAAACATTTTTGTCATCTGTAAAATGGGAATAAAAATAGCATGTACTTCAAAGTGTGATAGGAATAAATGAGATAATTCATGCAAGATAAAAATGGTTCGTGTAAATTTTGGCATATGGTAAACATATAAAATGCTTGGCAGCACCTACAATTTAAAAATATAAAATAATACAGACACTTACCTTGCCTTGCTCAGAGTATTAGTTAAAGCCAGTTAGTTTAGACCAGTCTACAAAAGAGAACTTTTTCAGTTATAAGGCTCATAGATGGATTGAGAGGTGAGTAAACTCCGTAACAGTGTATGTGAATTGCACTTTGAACAGTGCTCTTATCTAAACATAACAAATCTCAGCTGAGCTTTACTAAGAGGCTGTCTTGTGGTAACAGACCACGGGAAAGGGAAATGAAATTTAGAAACAGAGGGCATTGCCGTGAAAATGTTGTCAGGAAATGAAGTCTGACTAGATTTTAGTGACACAACAAAGATTCTAATAACTCACTCCTGGGCACCATCTGCAATGATCGAAGCTCAAAGCCTGTTGGTTGGGGTCATTTGCGCTACATCAGACTGCTTGTCTCCACTCAGGCCCTTCAGCAAACCTTTGCATGTGCTCTGAGGAATATTTCTGCCTGACCTGCCATGCAAGGACACCTGTGTGCCCACACTGCCACCGCCAGCTCCCCAGCTCCTGTGACCAGGATGGCCAGGAGCCAGTGTCACAAAGGGACAAAGAAGCTAAGTCAACTCATAGCAGAACGCGTAAAAGGAGACCTTACCAAGAAATTTGATTCATTTCAGTTGGAACTTTAGAAATAAGGAAGCAAGGAACGAGAATGCAGGCTCCAAAGTCAGTCCACTTAGCTGCCATGTGCCAAGGTAGGATCTATTAGGTATGGGCGGCAAGTTAGCGTTCCAGCTGGAATCCTGAGGTTCAACATTTATTGCCATACAGAGGAGATGGTAAACTGTGCAAGGAATTTGAAGATGTTAACTAAAAGCGAAGTATACAGTGATGGAAATCTCTCACTTTTATCAGAAAGCTTATCTTGGGTAATGTTAAGGAGGAATTAGGAGAAGGATTTCTTTGGAGAAAGCTATCCTTGAGAAGGAGTGGGTGGGTGAAAAGGCCAAAATGCAGCACTCTGAGACCTTTTGTATGTGTCCTCTGCAGGTGAGCAGCGCCTGACTCTCTCCTCGGAAATCAAGAGCTGAGAGAAAAGTCGACCAGCTGCCCGAGAGGTAAAATGGAGAACAACTGCTGTGTATAAGGTGTGACAGTGAGGCAGACTGGGGCCTGTGTGCATCCTTCGGGCTTTGTATCAGTTTTCTGGGTCTACTGCAATCCTGATACTAAGGTCTGGGTGGCGGAAACAGCGGAAGTTTTTTTCTCATGGTTCTGGAAGCGCAGAGTCCATGATCAGGCATTGGCAGGTTTAGATTCCTCACGGGCCTGTCTCTCTGACTTGCAGATGGCCACCTCCTCGCCGTGGGCTCACATGGTCTTTCTTCTTACAAGGGAGCCAGGTATAGTGGATTAAGGTCCACCTATAGGGTCTCATTTTATCTCAATTACTTCTTTAAAGGCCTTCTCTCCTTTACATATGAATTTTGAGGGAACACAGATCAGCCCATAACAGACTGTGTGTGGGAAATAACTTATAAGAGAGCCATCAGGGTCACCATCCTGCATTCGTCAATTAGAAAGATTGAGTTGCAGATGTTTTATAGTTGTGAGAGGAAACATTTCCAAGGTATAATAAAAAATTCGTTTTCTTAGTCAGGTATCCTGGTGGATGCTTATAATCCCAGCACTTGGGAGGCTGAGGCAGGAGGGTCACCCTGAGTTCGAAGCCAGCCTGGACTACATAGTGAATTCAAGGCCAGCCTGAACTACATAGCAAGACCCTATTTCAAAACAAAACAAAATGAAAGGAAAAAAAAGTCATTTTTTTGAGGGTGCATGTAGTACAAGAGCCTCAGTTTTGGAGATTCCTAAAAAACCCATAGAGATACCCACCAAAGAAAGCCAAATGATCAAGGAACACTCAGAATACTGCTCTTCCCTTTCCCCCTGACCCTAACTCCACCTTTGATTTGAGCAGAAAGAGTGAGACATCACTTTAGACTGGTTGTGGATGGAAATAAAGTGTAAGTTGGGAACAGAGAGAAATAAGAAAAAAGGAGTTCCCATTCTTCCAGTATATACATTTTCTTCTGACAAAAGGTCCAGTTATAATAGGGCATATAGCTGCATCTTTGAAGAAACATGGGCCTTGGACTACAAATGGAACTTGGCATTTTAAATAAATACCCTAACCCTAAGAACATTTTACTCCTTGAGTGTAAAATTATTAGATCTATGGAGATTCTCATGTAGGGTTGTAAAAAGAGTTTTTTCATTAAATACAGTTGTCACCTAGCAATGACAAAATCTGCCCCTGCTCAGTCTTTTCTGTGACGTAGTACTGTAGTGGTCTCCCAGGCAGCATGGAGAGGTCCCTCCAGCCCAGCAACTGGGAGGCGGGAGGGTGGGACACGCTGCAGGGAGAAGCCAAGAGAACCTGAGGCACTTTGTAGGCTGTGTGGGCTGTGGAAAAGCTTTTTGCCTATCAGTCAGCGGTTGGGCTTGGGGTTGGAGAAGGACATGCTATTGCATTTGGCTACCGTTAAGACAATTTGACATTTGGAAAATAAAAAATGAAATTGTTGAGGGCTCAGGCATGGCTAGTACTTCTTGAACAGTAGAGGGAATCATGGCCAGGCCCGCCCTGCAGTCCAGGTGGAGGGAGCCAGCTCCTGAGGGGCTTTCAGTGGTGAACGAGGAGGTAAGGAGCCGAGCTCAGTGAGGTCTCCCGAGGAGGGAAGAGACATCTACAGCTGGGAAGGCTGTGGGTTCCCATGCAGCCAAGGACAGAGAACAAGGAGATAAACAGGAAGTGAGGCCGGATGTCACTCTGACTGACTGCTGCAGGCAGGCGGGGCAGGGCAGGAGTTAGACACTAGGGCAGAACTGGCTCTGCACTGAGCTCTGGGTCATCGATAGTGAGACAATCCCCGTGCTCCTTACAGCTTTGAAAACACCTGTAGTAATATATGTATAGCACAAAATTTACCATTTGAGCCATTTTTTAAGCAGACAGTTCAATGGCATTAAATAAATTCACATTTTTGTATATGTTCCTTACTTTTTAATATCATGTCTTGGGTATGGAAAACAGGGGTGGTGGGGAGCGTGATCATCCCTGTGTAGATGCTCAAGTCCCTTCTATAAAATGGTGTAGAGTTTGCATTGAACCGTCCCCCAACCTTCTACATCTTTGAATCATCTCTAGATGACTTATAAAACATAATACAATGTAAATGATCCTTAAATAGTTGTTATACTGTATTGTTTAGGTAATGATGACAAAGAAAAATGTTCAGTACAGATCAGTTTTTAATATATTTTTGATCCACAGATGTTGGATCCACAGAT
Organism: Hystrix cristata; assembly: GCA_004026905.1. Classification (NCBI taxonomy): domain Eukaryota; kingdom Metazoa; phylum Chordata; class Mammalia; order Rodentia; family Hystricidae; genus Hystrix; species Hystrix cristata. The sequence continues at coordinate 30,222 of PVJO010019371.1, read as the reverse complement.
ATGGAAGCTATAGATGTGGTGGGCCCACCATATTATTTCCAGAGAAAAGCAGGAGATAAACGTGAAGCTGTATGCTAATTAGATCCTTTAAGTCTCATCCATGCTCTATGTCAGACCTATTTGCGATCGTTTTGTCTAAGTGTGCAACTATCCTGGATAATGTCCTGGATGGATTAGCGAGCCCATGTGTCTAACTCCACACCGAGCCTCGAGCCGGGGAGCTGAGCACTCTGATTTGTCAGACCTGGATAACACACCTTTCTTTGAACTTAGAGGAGGGTTCTGACTTTCCCCAAATACGTGGAGAGAGAATAGAGAAAAGCCGGCTCTTCAAACACACCCTCAGCTGACAAAACAGAACAGTGACCAACACTGCGTGTGACAGAATCGCTCACGCCACTGCCAACCTGAAGTTGCAAGTATTTTAGGCTCGGAAAAGTGGCAGGTAGTGTGTTGCCTAGAAGAATCTCAGTCCGCATATCAGTAGTGCTGAACCTGGGTCAGGATACTGCCATATCTATGTGACAGCAGCCATCCCACTTAACCTCGCAGAGCCTCAGTATCTGTATAAAGACAGGTTGGGATTGAAATGAACGTTAAATCCTTTCGCATTTGTAACACTGTGGTTGCCATAGAAAGGCTTGGTGTGTCGGTAGAAGTACGAATTATGGTCGCTTTATATTAACTTCTTCCTTAAATCTGTGGCAAAAAACTTGTCACAACCAAAAAGCCCTGGAAAGTTAATTGAACTGATGGTGATTTATAGAAATATAATTTTAATGCTTCCATTTTACCTGCTGGGTATAATCACGTTATACCTACCTACATTTCTTTACTTCAGGGGAAGATCAAATGGGACTTCCATAAGCCCGGCAAAACTTTTCTTTCTTTAAATTGTACCTCCTGCCTGTCAGGAAAAATCACACCTAGTTTTTTGTTTTTTCTTTCCAGAACACGGCGCAAATGACAGAAGAAAGAAAATGATAATGCGACTATGAAGAGCTAACTTGTAATCCCTTAATATTCTCTGCGCGGTCAGTCATTTTCTGCATCTTCTCGCAGTTTGAGGTCCCAGGATTCTTGACAAACTAATTCCTCTTCGTGCCAACAAAGTTAGGACTGACTGGGGCTGGGGATTTAGCTCAGTGATTAGAGTGCTTGCCTTGCAAGCACAAGGGCCTGAGTTCGATCTCCGGCACCACAAAAAACAAAACAAAACAAAACAAAAATTAGGACTGACTTCTTGTTTGATGCTGTTTGGAACACACGATTATTCCAAACATTGCAGTTAGACCTTTTTGTCTGTCCACAGCCCTTTCTGCCTGGGGGCAGGACATGACAGACCTCCCGTGTCAGTTATATTCAGGGGTTTCCAGATCTGCCGAGTTTGGAGCATTTGCCTTTAGGAGTCTCAGTGTAATGAATCTAGTTCTGGGAGGCTCTTTGGCTCTTTTATGAAGATTATTTTTCTCCCGGTATTTGTTTGGATGAAACACCCAGAAATTTCTGTAGTGTTCTACTTCCATCACCATATACATATGTTCTCTCGATGCCTCTCTCCATCTGTTAGACAGAGAGGGATCTGGGATCAATTTTCAGGCCCCAAACAGAGAACACTCTGGTGATGTACAAACTTGTACATCACCTACTCCTTCCATTCTTGCTCCATCTCTACTCACCCTGCTGCAGTTCTGCTTAGTGCTAAAAATGATAGAGAAGAAGTCAGTATTAGGAAGTCAAGGCATGAACTTTTAAAAGGAAAGTAGATTATATAAAAATAGAGCATCCCTTTAGGAGTGACTTTATGTGGCCTTCATTCCTGAAGCAGTGTGTGTATATCGCTCACCTCCGTTCCTTTCCCTTGTAGCTCTCCCTCGAAATGCTGCCGTTTCTTGGTCCCTAAGCACCATCTCGCATATTCCTTCCCTACAGCCTCCCTTCCACCCCTTCCCTGACACTGAGCGGTCTTCTTCACTACAGATGCTTCTCTGCTACTCTCTGACTGTGGAAGTACAGTGAGAGACACGAGGCTGCTGTCTAGCAGGCTGGAGTAATATAATTAGGTTTCAGCCTAATCTTTGTTCGCTCTCTCCTTTCCTGTGTGATCTTGGAGGAATCAGTAAATCTGTTAGAAGTGAAGAATTCTTATATACCCAAAGGGATAACAAGGCTTTCCTGACTCAACATCAGATGTTACAAGACTCAAATGCAATAATAAGTATGAAAGTGACATACAGCGTGCAGCGAGGGTGCTAGCTATGACGAATGCCTGAGCAGCTACTTTTATGAATCACATGGTATTGGCCGATTCATTACATGCTAAGTTAATGACATTGCTTAAATTCTTACTTGATTGATTCTTACCACCCTCTGACATTTTCCCTTTCTTATCCTCATTTCATCAATGAAGCAAAGGAAGTGAAACCTTCAATTGCTATTTTTCCCAAACTAGCACAATTGTTCTTGACAGAGCAAGAGCTGACTGTGTGAAGCGAGTCTTTATGAAGCCACAGTTAGCTCTCTTACGCAACATGTCTAATGGCATTTAAAAGATGATCTGTATGCCTGCCTGTGGTAAGCATGGTGTGTTTCTGATCCGTATAGATTATTCTTGCCCACTTGCAGCCTGTGCAATGGTAAAAAATGATGCCAAGATGTCCTGTGGGTCTGGCTTTCCTTGAGCCCCCAGTCCCTGGTCACTGGCATCCGTACTTTTCCCTTAGCCGCACATTTAGAAGATTGGAGGACAAAATGGCAAAATTCAGGGTCACGTCAAATCCAACACATCTATTTTACATAAAAAGTATTTTTTAGAAAAATGTAAGCAAGTGCTTGTAAAAACCCAGTATGCCAGAATAAAGATTGAACTCCACAAGCTTTATCTGAGTTCCAGATAAGTGCTAAGCCCCATGCTTAATCTAGGAACACAAAATAAAAGTATGGAAGAAAGGCTCAGTCTGTGATTTCTTAGTCCGGCGTGTGAAGCAGGCAAATAAAAAGAGGATGATAGCTGAGAACAGTAAATTCCAGAGATGAACCGAGAGCCCCACGGGAGACCTGAAAGAGCCAGCAGACTAGAAGACTGGCAGAGAAAAGAGGACGGTAGGGGAGACCTCAAGATCCAGGCCACTGATGACCTGGATCTTAAAAAAGGAGCACCAGTGTTACCACTACAATTAAACACATTGCTTCTTCCCTGTTAGTGTCTGTGCGTAAAATCTTCTTGATCTCTCATTTTTCATTTCTGCAAACTCTACCCCGATTTTTCCCTTAGTCAAAATTTAACCATAAGTACATTTTTAAATCAAAAGACTTTCTCCTCTACCTTTCCCTCAAGACATGATTTGCTTAGAAACCGATATTCCTTTAGATATTGGTGGAGATGAACTAAATAAAATGCTTTTACCTTTGAAAATCAAGGGAGGGTAGCTCAGATGTTTTAAAATGTGTGGAGGCAGCCTCCAAACTTCATTTGGCTTAGAAAGGCCTTGGACACCAGGGCTGTGGAGAGCCTTGTTTTACTGCAAAGGACACTGGGTACACAGATGGCCAATATGGGAGAGCCAATATGGAAGAGAGAGGACAGCTCCCTTGCATACGCTTCTGTGGAAATGGGCTCTCATGAGAGGAAATTCCAGCACGTCTGCATTCAGGGTTTTATCTTCCAACATGGTCACTGGCTATGGATATTTTTGCATGCAAAGGTCAATAACAATCTAACAGACTTATCTGAGCCTTCTGGATTTAAATATACAAAAAGAGGAGCAGAACTATATTGGAAATCTGAAAATCTCAATGACTTCCAAGAAACTTTAATGCAAAAGAATAGAATTAAGTTTTGCTCTTAATTTCTGCAGTTTGTAATTACTTGACTGGGCCTGATGCCCAGTGTGAAAGCTGTCAGTCAATAAAATGAAGTTACTTATACCACACTGTAACAAGACGAATAAACCTGGGAGGCTGAAGTAGAAGCCCAGTGAACAGCCTCTGGGAACTCTCAGAAAGACTCCCTGAGGGACTCTTACACATGTATCCCTCTAACTTCTAAGAGATTGACTGACTTGTCCGACTGGTCCAGAATTTTTTCCACTGACTTCCACTTGCCTGGTGCACTGTCTCCACTAATGTACTGACATCAGCTCTGTGACTAAAGTTCACTTTGCTGCAAAACAAAGTGGCCGTCCTCCATTTTGCCTTGAAATGTCTCCTCTCGTGTCAGCCCTCTCCCTAGAGATGTAATCTTGGTCTACCACGGTGTGAATAGCTGGATTATACTCTTTCTGTTTACTCCTGAGTAAACTCGTTATCTTTGGAGACTCTGTCGTAATTTAAGTTGACACTGGTTATCATGGCTTAATGTCTAAAAATGTGAGAGAGATTATGCAGTTAGACTGCCTGGCTTTAAATCTCTAAGATGCTATGTACTGCCTATGTGACTTTGTCAAGTTAGTGAAATTATCTTATCCCGTTTCCTCTCCTATAAAACGGAGAATGTAGCAGCAGTCTCCCACAGCTCTTGTGAGAAGGAAATGAGATAGAGTATCGTGTATACTCAGATTAGTACCCGGCATGACTCAGTGGAGCTAGGGTGTTATTGGCTGGTTGCCACGGTGGCTGTGACTCTCACTCTGCAGCAAGGGGCCCCCAGCGCCTCTGATACTGGCCGATCTTAGCTCCATGCAGCAGTTGGGGCAGTGTCCCGGGTTCTTACGGGGTGACCTAACTGCTGGAGGAGGAAGGTGGTGGAGGGGACCAGTCTGTCCATCCAGGTATACACCAGTATGTGTGCAAAGGGAGAAGCCACATACTCTTGACTTCAGGCATTGCTACAACAGAAAGTTTGAGAGTATCCTCAGTTACTGCAGCAAATTAGGTAATAACAAAAGCATTTTATTCAGATATTGAATGATCAGGTTCATGCATCTGGTGGTTAAGGAGGAGGATGTGGAGGCAGTTGAATAATTGCAGAAGCTGGAAGTGGGCATATGAACAACATCCAAGTAACACCTCAGGGTAAAGAAGCTATAGAAAGGCTCAGGCACTAGGATTTCCTGAATGACTTGTGATATGATCATATTTTGCTTGTGAGAAGAATGGGGATTTGGCTGCCTGTTTTCTTCTACAGCAGAACATTTACAAAGATTGAAATGGACATCTTGTATCTCATACTTCACACCAGTGACTTGTTTACTGGATTGGCTGGGATGACCTGGGCTAGTATCCACTGCGCTTGGTGTACGGTTGTAGATTGTTGGGGTGGGGTGGGAAGGATCCAGGATCCAGGACAGGGATAAACTATGGCATATGTCTGCTCCAATTAGCGGATGCCACAAAGCCACACAACGTGTAAAATATACAGCTAAAAATCAGTTTTTGCACGTCTCTATTTCTTCTATAAAATTGTAACTGACTTTTCCTAGGTTTAACTCTTTTTGGTGTACTAGACCCAGAAATTTAGTGCAATGCCCTGCTTTGTATTTCTTTGATCTCACATTGGTTTCTGAAAGAGTCCTTGATACCTGGACTTTATGATCTCTGCTTCCTGGCAACATCTGATAATGGCTCTTTGAGATTGAAAAAAGAAATTGGAGCAATTGCAAACAGAAATGCCAAATTATCGATGGTCATTTTTGCCCCTTCACATAAGTAAAATGAATGTTTAAAGAAGCCCACTCTTTCATATTAAATACTTGGGTGTGGGAGGAGAGAAAATTTCTTGATGGTTGAATGTGAGACCCTTCTAGCATGATTTGAGACACTGTACAAGTATAGGCAGAGTAACTTTCCTATTTATATATTTTTTTTGTTTTGGGGAAAAATTAGTAGGTGTCTAACTACTGTTTACTTCATTTTTATATTGCAATAAAAATTTAAAACAAAGCAAAGCAGAAAAAGAAGAGACAGTGAGAGGGACATGGGTGTGTCAATAACAGGGCAACATGAGGGACCAGTGTGATGCTGGAAAAAGGTCCCCACCTTGGTTGTAAAGATTTTGGTGTTCTGGTTGTGATATGCTACTAGAGTTTTGCAAGATGTTACCATTTCTGGGTAGAAGGCATATAGGATCATTTTCTATTATTTCTAATAACCACATTCAAATCTACAATTACTTAAAAGTAAAAATTTAATAAAACTTCAATACATTTATTATTTATTTTAAGATTCTTCTATGAATAATTAATTTAGTTTTAATGGCTTGACTTGGGATTTCCAAAATGTTCCCCCAAACTGCCCTGCCAGACTTATATTCCAATCAAATAGAATCTTCATTATATAAACTGGGCTTTTCTTGCTTTTATTCCTCATTTCCACTGATCTGCACTTTTGGGTCCTACTTGATGACAAAGTCCAGGCCAAATGCTGATCCCATGAAATCACTCCAAGGAAAAGACAATTTTTCCTCCTTCCAAACAATTACAGATTTTTTGTTGCTATCAATTTTACAGAATTTTGTGCATTGTCTTTTATTTCCATGATTCTGTGGGCGTTTTTCACCTTTGCTAGTAGATTTAATTACCTTTCGTTTTTCTGTAAAGCAGACAAACTTTGAGCATCACCCACACTTGTGCTTGCACAGGATGACTTAATTTTCATTGTTTCTTTTGAAGCACTCAGTATTTTGACTCTTTACTCACTAAGTAAATATAATGGCTATTTTCATTTTTGTAACTCATTTATCAAACCACCTTTGCAAATGAATGAAAATAATTTGCATGCCAGGGGGACTTACATATACTATCATTTATGCTTTTCAGTTTTTTATGCAACAGGAATGAATCCTAATAAATAAAATGCTGAGAAATGCAATATAAAATTGGGCATTGAATATCTTCTCTCTCTAAAGACAAAATGAATGAAATATAATAAATAAAATATACACAAATAGGATACAACAATAGATGTTACACATTTAATCAAATATCCATTCAATGTCTGCAATGCCACAGGGGCTAAAAGCACAGCACAGAGCCAGGAGTTAAAATGCAAAGCAGACTAGACTCTGTTGCTGATAATTTAGTAAGCCTTTAGGCGTCAGTTGATATCTTTACGCCTCTGTGAAATGAAGTTACTGGGCTAGAAAAACACTGGTGCCTTGCTAGCTGTGACACTGTGTGGTTATATGAATGTAGGATGACTGCACATAGGGCACAGATGCTAAGCCCTGCACCTTTCAGTCCACTAATCCTTCCCATTCAGTTCACGTGGGCCGAGTCTCTGCCTCAATCGCTGGGTGACTGGTGTCATTGGTGGCTCTTGTGCTTTGTTTGAAACCAGCCTCTTCTGTCTGTTATTCACTTAGTTCTGCTGTCTCTGCCCATTAGCTTAAAGATTAATCATGGTGACTGGTAACTCCAGCAAAAGACAGCTGAGTTCATTTATTTAGAACAAACTCTACTTTTACATTACATGTATCTGAATTACTAACCTCAAAGCTCAGCCAGTTGGACCACTTTATGCTCCATCCTGTTCTTTCTTTGATAGTGAAATTTAACCTTTCTCTGAAGAGAATTTTTTTTTAAATAAATGGAAAGGATAGCATATAATCATAATTATAATCTAGTCTTTACTGAGGTTAGCCTAACAGGTTAAATAAAGGAAGAGTGAGAGACAGCATGTAGAAAAAAGACACAAAATCAGAATCAAGGAAAGGCCCTAGTGTCCTTAAGAAACTATTATTTTGTTGACTATTAATCCTGCAATATTTAGTAAGTAGCTCAAAATTACTCATTAAGTAAGTACATGTGTTAAATACTTTTTTATCATAGGAAGTTTGCTAAGCATTTTACAAACCTTGTTTTATTTGAGAGAAGATCTAGTTTATTTCATAGATAGGTATCATTATTGATTTCTTTTTACAAATACATAAATTGGAACTTAGAAGGACAGAGTAATTTGTCCCAAATCTCAAGGCCAGTGATTGCCTAACAGGAATTTGAAGCCATAAGACTGGGTTCCAAGAATGCATGGGATTGGGTGAGACATTTATTGTTTTCCAAATATCAAAAGTCAGCATGATTTGCCAAATGATTACTATCAGAGAAAGGTTTAATAATTGACTTACGACCATACCAATAGTGAGTGTAGAACCAGAATTTGGCATCTGTTTGACTCCAAACATCAAGGTCCTGCTTGTGTGACTGTACTTTGAAATGGAAGTGTGGCTAAGGGATTTGTAACCAGTTGATTCTAAGGTGCTTCTCGAGATGTCATCAGAATGTAGGTAACTTGTTATTAAGAGAAACATATTAAAATAAATAGACTAGGAAATTAAATGCCAAAGGACAGTATTATGATAAACCACATAAGGAACAGACACTAATACACTCGAAGGATTTTTTTTCCTGCAAGAGTCCATGAGAAAAGAAACATGTTTTTCAGGTTACATAAATGTTCTCACCTGGTTTGTCATAAAGATGGTAATTGATGATCAAATATTGATATGAAATATTTTCTTTAAAACCGTCAGCTCCCTTTTGGCTGGTTACTGTTAGCTCAGTAACTCAGTTTGATGTGTTTTCTGTTTACCTCCCAGATCAAGGCAAGTTTGGTCAAACTGACTGAATATTAAATGTGTTTACAAGCTACATGCTCATTGCTAGGTAATAGATTATGATTATACATTAATTGTTGGATCACAGGGAGACGCACCATCAAAGGTATGTAGTAGGACAATTAGAAAAATTGTACACAGATTGGTTATTAGGTGCTGGTGTCTCGTCAATGTTAAATTTCCTGAATTAGATCTTTCCACTGTGGTTTCATGAAAGAATGATATTATTTCAAGGAAACTATTTGGAAGCATTTTGAGCTAAAAGGAAACAATGTTTAAAAGTATGCCTCAGGGGAAAAAAATGAATCCATATAAAGGATAAGAGTGATAAAGTCAAAGGGATGAAAATATTAAAATTTAGTAAATTTTAATTGCTAATAGATTGATTTTTGTATGATCATCACATCTTTAAAAGTTTGAAATTATTTTAAAATAAAAAGTTAAAAAATCAGTTTTCAGCACAAATCAGCATTGTGCTTTAATATTTAGCCTCTTTTTGGGGAGGGGATGAATCTTTAAATAAAAGACAAGTAAAAGTAGACAAACAAAAATCCTAAAACTTGGTGAAAACTAGATAAAATCACTTCAGAGTGATACCATGTTTGCCTTCTATGAATATTGTTATAAATCAGAAATATGCATTTTTAAAAACTATGATTTTGTGAAACTATTGAGCACATAGTGGCAAAGTAAATGTTTAAAAAGCATTATTATTTCTTTAGTGTATATATTTCATGAGGTGATTTGGGAATTGTCCTTGACGATTATAGCTGAGACTACTGTTTTTTCTTTGAGATAAACTTTCCACCCAGAATCCAAGGGCCAGTTAAGTGCGTGACCTGGAACACTCTAAGCCCCACCCCCCCAACCTGTGCCGATAATTCTGAGGGCTTTAGAGAGATACTCCCTACTCAGGATATTATTTTGTGAAGTGTCACAGTCATGGTGTACTACAGCAACAGTTCTCACACCTAGCGGCCACTAAATTTGAGTTTCTGGAGAATTTAGATATCATTTCTATTTCTTCTTCCTCTATATTTATTCGCTATCAAAATGGAAAATCTCAAGTGCATCTCCAGAGGAAAAAAAATCCCGGGATAAGTTAACAGATGAAATTATAGTGGGGAATATGGATTTTATGTAAAAACGTGGCCTGGTTATTTAGAATACTCCGAGAAAGCCACCAGAAGTAAGTGTTTTGTTGATGGTACCTGTGTACGATTGTACTTCCAGAACCAAGTAAATCCAGACACACACAGACGCACACAGACACAGTCTTTGCTAGGGAAAGATTACTTTTTGTTCTTTATTCGCTCTTGAATTATTTGAAGAAGTTATTAAAATTTTCTACCTTGAGTTGGGTCTATTTTGAGTTAATGTCAAGAATTTAAGAAAAATATTTCCCTCTATTTCTCCTTGACTATTTCAAAATAAATGAAGACGTACATATTCAAAAACAATAACAAAATTAAAAAGAAAAAAGAACAAAAAAAGAAACAAAGCAAGAAAAGAAACAAAAGAGAAAAAATGTTCCTAGGATTAGACATTTGAGAATATGTTTCTGAAGTCTGACGTTCTCCCTGCCTGAACAGGGAATTCCAATTTCTGTTGTTTAGTTTGCTATTCCTAGAGATGAAAATATTTTCCATCATGTGGAGCCGAGGACAATGAGATTATATTTGAGACTGCAAATTACACATGGACTAATAAGATACCCTTTAACTCTTTAAAGTTTTAAGAATTATTGCCAGTGTGACTTTCCTACAAACAATGGAATACAAATAATGTCCGGAGGCTCAGGACAAGCTAATATAAAACAGATATTTTCTGTTTAATCCTGTAATGTCTTATTTATACAATGAAGATTTAATTTTTAAATATTTAAACTTGCTTCTGGCTTTTGTCTTTCTCTGCATTCAGCCTCTTTGTTGAACACTAAAGCGTTGTGGCAGGGTGCCATTGCAATATTAACTTGTCTACCTAATTAATTTATTTTCACAAGGTTTTAAGCATATCTTTAAAAAATGTAGGCACTGTTTGGTTTTAGGAAAACACAATCTTCCTCTGTATTTGGATATTTTTCTTTCTTAGTGTCCAAAGAACTTTTAGTTATCCCCATGATTTAGGTTTCTCCAATTTCCAAAATGGAATTATGCCCCAATTCTCACAAGGTAGTCCAGTTACAAATTAACAGGCCTATTCAGGTCTGAGAAACTCTTAAATTGGAGTTGAAATTATTTTAGATCTAAGAAGCTGATGACTTTCATTCATTTTTACATTGTTATTCTTGACAATGGCAGCTATTATAGTGTCACTGTATCAGTGTCACTAGGGTATCTATCGTATAAAATGATAAACTAAACTATTTATATAAAATCTCAATCTGGAAAGCAAAGTTATCCTAAAGATCACTAAGCTTACATTTTAGGATATTAGAATTTTGTCTTGATTTTACTTGGGCCTAAGTTACTTCCTCCATGGAGCCCAATAGAACAGTGAGAAGGCCTATGTTACAGGGTATAATTGAAGCATGGTGCAGTTAATTTTTACACAGAGCGTATTTTTCCAACTGCTCCTTTTGAATCTTCAGATCTCTCACTAGAACACAAAGTGCTGCCTATCACAAAATTAGCACCTCCCAACATGGGTTTCTTTTTTTTATGCTGGTGATCGAACTTGGGCCCTTGTGCTTGCAAGGCAAGCACTTTAACCACTGAGCTAAACCCCCAACCAACATGGGTTTCTTAATGTTAATTGGTATTAAACTAGACAGATGGGTAGGTAACTACTCTGCTAAAATAAATTTGGAAAAATAGGTCTATTAAAACAAAACCAAACAGGTTTTAGGATGTCTCAGAATCTACACTAGACTGATAATGTGCAATGTGAAACTCCAAGAGGAAACCATGTTGTATAGAATGTTTCTCCTTGTTTTTCAATGAAACATGTCTTGAGAGATCATGCTGTAAAACCTCTTTGCTTATTATTCACTGCAAATTTGCCCCTCATTAACCCTCACAGTCAGTGAAGGTTAACCTTCACATTCTTCAGTTAGACTCATTTACTATCCCTCTGACACATTATTGCACTCTTAGGGTTTTTAGAATCCTGTTTATTTCATACACACTTTTGGCGGGTGGGGGATGTTTCAGGGATTAGTCTTTTAACACCTGGAGACAATGAACCGTTCCCTCTTCACCTGTTTTGTACAATACTCCTTCTTAGACCTTTGTAGGAATCAGGAAATGCTTATGAAGGACCGATCCCAGCTGTGTCAAGGACTGATAGGATTTCCAAGATTCCTCCAGAAAGTAAAATACGTGTCTCCACCATTTGAGAATGAGTGGATTGTATTTTTATTTCTACGTGCATTTTTATTCTCAATTTAATGCTCTTCAATGACAGGAATAGTAAATCACCATAGCCCAAACATATGACTAAAAATAATTCAAACTAAACAAGATTCGTGCAGGTTTTTATTAAGCTTCGTATTCAGACTACAGTTAAGTATTTCATTTGACAGGTAGACATGATGACATTCTAGGAAACATTTCAAGCCACTCCATGGACATCATAACTTCTGGGAATGGGGCAACTCACTCTGCAGTTACTAAGGACGGCACTTCAAGGAGTCATTAAGGGGAAAGCCGAAATGACTGCTGGTCCTGTACTATAAAACGATTACTCCCTACAAAAGCTACGGAGAAAAGCATATAGTCATGAAGGAACTAGAGATTTTGCATCCAAATCCATCCAAATTCCACGTAGGATAGGACCGGGTCACATGTAAAATGCCAAATGGTTCTTTCACAAGAAGGTACAAGTTGATGTGTGGTGTTAGTACTAATAAAATTAGCTTATGTTTAAAAATTATGAAAAGAACAATTTCATCTTTCAATTCCACTATCCTGATGACTGCAGGAGATGCTGAGTCACTGAAGAGTCTTCTCTCCACTCTTGCCGTTTATGAGTTCTTCTGGGGGATTTTCACTGTGACAGTTTTGACCTCTGTGTACTCGTGGAGACCATACTCTCCCCTGGAGACAGGAGGAAAAATACTCATAAGCACAACCTGGCAAATATATACTAGCCCCTGGTTTGGTGCACGTATGCTCTTGCTTATCTATGTAGAGAATGAAAAATATTTTCCATATAAAAAGAAACTATCTGACCATAATCGAGCATACATAAATCTCCTTTGAAGAAATTCTTTTAACGTCTTTCATTTACATGCCCTCAGTCGATTTTGATAGAAATTGTCTATTTTGGACATTATTCTACTTGACTCTAAAAACTCCAACCTCCTCAAAGACAATTCAAGCCCACAAGAATTTTGTCATCCTTAGTTCGTACTCAAATAAATAAGACAGATATAATACAAAAAGAGAAGTAGCAATAGATAGTCACTCAAGGGTAGTACCATAAAACTGTAAACTGAGGCCAAGCCTGTCTGTACCATGCTCTGTTGACACAGAACTGTTGAGGGGGGGAAATGACCAGGCTGCCACGTTCATGCTGAGGTGTCCTCAATCTTTTACACCCATATTTTTAAAACATCTTTTGATCTTGGCAAAACAAAAGCCTAAACTTTATTGTTAGAATTTTATTTCTCTTTTGATGATTTATATGTTTTGTTCAAAAGAGAGGAGAACTAGATAGGGAAAAGGGGGATAAAGAAGGAAGGTTAAAAGGAAAGTAAGATGAAAAGGAAAAAAATGGAAAAGTGTAAATAAACTTGTTGCAAATAGAGAGGGGGAGGTAAGTGGAAGGGAGGGGAGGGGAAGAGCTGGGAAAACCAAGATACATCATGTACAGGTACTAAATAACCATGTTGATTATGATCATTATGTATATAATGTAGCACTACATGTTCTTGGTAAAAATAAAAATTAAAAAAAAATGAAACAAACCACATTAAAAAAAGAAGGAAAGAAAGAAGAAATTTCTCTAAACGTAGGCTTTTGACAGATCCTCTCCCATTTGCTGATAAAACTCTTCAGTCTACCACACATGACCAGCAATTAACATGAGCCAATCTATTCTCACCTGGACCCTTGTTATCAGGCTTATATCTCCTGGAACTTTTGGAAACTATGATTTATCCTTTGTTGAAGGGTTAATAGAAGGATTGGGCTCAGTAGTCTCTGTATTGTTTTGATAAGATCGAATTACATGTATGTAAGACCGTGCTTAAAATCATAACACCTATGCACATGTAGATTTAAAGAGGAGTAAATCTCAATTCTTCCCTTCTCCTCCCTTCTTATGATGTAGACAGCTATGTAGAACACATCTTTCTCCTGAGAAAACTAATCCCCTTATGGATTTTTTTGGGGGGACAATTAAGCTTTTGAAAATACCTTTTAAAAGCTTCAATGAGCCAGCTCTTCAAAGTAATTAAAGGGTTTAGATACAGCTGTCTGAAACTCATTAAATGATAGTATCTTAGGTTGTATATTATCTCCCGGAGATAGATAAATGAACTCATGCTTTTCACCAGTAGGCTTTTCATTGTGTTTTGGCTTCCAAGGGCACCTGAAACTCTCAGGAGAGTAGTAAGTGTGATATTGTCACACTCAGGCTGAAATAAGTCCTCTTCCTTAGGAATCTCATGCATATATTATATCCATGATAGAACAAAAACACGAGTTGCATTTCTCCTTATCTTATTGTCTATGAGTTACTAGTTCTGTGCTTCTAAAATCCTCAACTTACAAATTACTGGAGATTTTATTCTAATGCTGATTCTGATTCAGCAGGTCTGCAGTGAGTTCTGATACTGCATTTCTACTAAATGTCCACATAATATTCATGCTTTCCCTCCACGGTCCGCACCACAACAAAAAGGCAGCAGTGACAAGTTACGTCCACTTTTCCCTCTGTGCCCAGGAGTGAGTTTGGTGATAGTAAAGCGGGCTCAGAAGAAGTATTTGCTGAACTGAACTTGCCAGTATAGTGGAACAAAGGACAGTTATTTGAACTCTTGCTACAGGCCTGGTTGTTTACATCCTCTTGGTCCCCTTTTTTAAAGGGACAAAAACTACCTGGGAGGTGCTGAGAACCAATTAAATCCGAATGTCCTACCTGTCGAATCTCAAGTTACCTCTGTTAAGCCCTGTCAACATGAGTGCAACTGCACAGAGGGAGGGTGTCTACCACTGACTCCAGCCCAGTGCCACGAGTGATCAGCGATCAGCGTTTCAAATTTTGGTTACTCAGTTTTACCTGAAGTGTGCCCACCACTGTTTTTGGCTTTTTAAGTTCTGCTCTCAATTGATCAATACTGATTTTCTATCTTTGAAGAAAAACTATAATTTAAATCTTGGGGGCCATTTGAGGTTATTGCTTCAGTGATTCCCTTTAAATATTTGCAGCAGATGACTTCCTTATTAAGTTCACCAAATTTATTACATAGATGTTAATAGTAACATTTTTGGCTGGAATTTTTGAAGTAAAAACTGTCTATATCTTCATTATGGTATTAAAGAAATTATGGATGGATGATTCCTATTTACAGTCCTTCTCCTATTTGATATCCTTATGCCTCAAGCTTATTAAAATTTGACCAAATTGTACTGTTGTTATTTTATTCGTTTTGATTTTTCTATGAATAGTCCCAGGATATCTGGGTCAGCAATGAATTAGCCTCCCTAAAGTATAACCTGATCTTTGTATAGCTTTTTTTTTTGTACAAAGTAATTAATTCTGCCAAGGAGTTATCCAGTGATGCACATTCTAAAGAGAAGAAACTAGAGAAGGAAAAAATCAATTTTAGAGTTCTCACTTTGGATAGTTATAAGGCTAGTGGTTGAATATTGAGCATGTCATTTCATTCTCCCATCATCTCAAGAAGGATGCTAACATCTCCGGTTTAAATATAAATAATGACGCTCAGAATCTGGACAACTTGAACCAGGCCATGTATCTGCCCAGTGATGGAGTCAGGACCAAATGCAGACCAGTCAGGCTTCCACTGTGTTTGCTCTGTCATCTGTGCACTTCTTACCATTCACCACTATCTGTGGACTCAACAACATTCTGAAGGTGGCCTTGGCTTTTCACCACTCTGTCAATAAATCCAAACCAATTTTCTTGGATTCAGAGAGTCCTAATTTGGATCATATTTCTCTTTAAAATTACTTGTCCCCTTCCCAGAAATCCACAGCAAACAACCACATTCTCTAGCCCTGAGCATGCCTCTGGTGATGCTCCATTAGAGAGGCCTTCTCTGGTTACTGACATCTTATACTAGCTTCATGCTGTGGAGGAAGTCCCGCCTCCTCTGTGAAGTGTCTCTTACTTTATCAGTTGTCCTTGAATGTTTATTGACTGCATTCTGACTAGTGTTAGAATCAAAGAATTTTAAATGTGGAAGGAATCTCCAAGATTTCCTTCCTTCCCTTGTTCTATAGATGGAAATAATGAGAGTGAGAGCGATTCCATATTCAATGTCAGACTCCGTTGGTACTCAGGTTTTTCTGTTCTTCAATAGTTAGCTCCGCACTTTAGTCACATTCCTAACTTCATAAAGTATGAACTCCCGGTCTGCTGCTCCCTAATTCTGTGTATGGGCATTTTGCATTCTATACCTTTTTACACATTCTTCCTGCCACCACAGTTACATAGAACAAGTCAGGTCTCTGAGACACCCAGGGCCTTATCCACACTAAATATGTAATGAATGTACACTGAGAAAATAGACAGGTCATTGTATTGTTCCTCCATTATTCTGTTTCCCCAAAGATATTTATTTCATTGTAATTTTGCCAAGTAAGACAAATGACAGTTTATGGCTATTTTAATACACTCATAGCCTTTAGAAACTGACTCATTTTACTTGCTATTAACAAAATGGGAAGTTTTTGCTATGTTTGATTCTAAAAAGTTTGTATATGATGCATCTTTTTCTTAATGAAATTTTATTACTAAGTGCAAAAATAAGAAATAAAATGGTTAAACATGCTTAAAAAAATCAACCAAATAAAGTGCCATCCTCTTGTGCATACATATGCATGAGCTTATTAATAATTCTATATATCTTGATTTCAAAAAAACCTAAAAGCTTATAAATGTATATATATATATATATGTATATTCTCAATTGAGTCTCAACTATAAAACATGTTTTCCTTAGTTAAATTTTCTTCTAGGTTTATATTTTAGGGCCCAAACCAATCCATTCAGATAATTTAAAAAATTTAGACACTAAATCAATACTATTTTAGCAAATGAGAATAATTCATCTTAACACTAAAGTCCTTTGTTGTAAGGCAGATAATTTATTTCAGAGATATATTCAAATAATTAAAATGTTCTTTACACGTCTTACAATCACCAATTTAGTTCCTACCTCCTCACTGTAAATGTTTCCCAAATAGATTACATTCATATAGACACAATAAGCAATTCCAGAACTATGGAAAATTTTGATCACCAATGCAAAGTGCTTAATATGGTCCCTTTTGAAGAGTAGAAGTTTAGTAAATTATATTTATCTTCTACTTTTGCATTTCTGAATTTATGGATTAATCCAACATTTAATAAACTACTTGATATGACTATCCAAGAAAGAACAAAGATATATATATAATTGAAGGTAATGAACATGGATTAATTCTCTGGGCATGACAACCATTTTTATCAAGTTAAACATTTATCATCACAGAAATTTTCCTTACAGTTCTCGTCCATTTCCAGACATTTTGAATCCACCAAAGGGGCACTGAGCAGACAGCACACTGTAGCAATTCACCCTGAGACAAAAAGAAAAAGAAAAAATGTGCACAGCAGATAATGCTTATCCTATGGAGCAACTTGTCAAGTTGGAATTTTAGAAATTTAGAAAATTCTTTGAGAGTGTCATTTGCTTTAATACAATGTATTGAGATTTTTAAAAAAAGTAATATAAATTAGAATGCAGAAAGAATACGAAGGCACGAATATATGATATAAAAATAAACAAATCAAATATGTATATGAATAGTCATTGGGGTGGTCAGCATGACCCTCAGAAGTGCTAGTTTGGTTTATGAAAGATAGAAGAGCCAATATGCCCCAGAAGGAAGAAACTGGAATTCATCGTCGGGTCTTCTTTATTGCCTCTATTTAATAAGCTTTGTAATTCTTTCAAGTTGTATGTACTTAACACACTATAATCAATTGTCTTTTACAATTGCAAAGTATATCATAATAGTTCATTTTTCTCATTACTTGGTTCAATAAATTACTTAAATAGAGGTCTTGGTAGAATTTAAATTTAATTATCAATTTGTTTTTCAGATTTCATAAAGTGTTTAAAGATCTTATACAAATAAATATAATTACAAAAATGTGAGTAGAATTAAAGATAAAAGTGATAGAAATAAAGATAAGGAGGAGAAATTAGATTGTACTTTTGCAGGGTATGAATAATTTGTTTAGCTTTAAACTTCCTAGTGACCAAAATTAACAGCAAAATGTACTTAACTATATGATTCTCATTACACACAACAGGCCAAAAAAAAAAGAAAATTAAAGCAGAAAAATGTTCTATTTTTTGTACTTTTCCCTCTTTTCATGATAGAATATGTAGGCAACAGGGTGACCTTCAGTAAATTGGACTGTACTTGGAAGCGTTTGGCCATTGCTGTTTGAAGTAATAGCTGTTTCCTCAGTTACAACACTTACTAGCCTGATTCTCAGAGTTCCACATTTTCACTGGGCCACAAGTTTCTTTTCCACCTATCTCCTACTGAGAGATCATTCCATAAGTAAATTTCCACTTTTAAAAGAAGAGTTTTCTCTGCTTTGATTGCTCTTTAAATTGAAGAATCAGATCCCTACTTTGAAATTATTGGTAAAATCCCAGCAATTCTGGAATTCTATAGCTGTCTTGTAAACACCAAGCAGCTATTAGGTCTGAGATGATACCAGAATGTTATTATGCTCTAGGGTATAAAGTAAGAAGAGTATGTTCCCTTTGTTTTAATTGTGTAGAAATTCCTGATGGAACTCCAGGTCACTTGGTGGGAGGATGTCATAAGAGGTTTCTTCATCAAGCGTTCACCTAAAGCTTTTCATTGTTAAAACTTGCAGAAAACAAGTCTGGTCATTTGACCGTAAAAGGAAAACAAAACTATTTTAGTGTAAGTTAACAGAAAACTGAGAAATATTGACTTAGACAAAACTGTGAGTTCAAATTGCTGTCGAGGCTCTCTAAGCATGTGTTTTTTCATCTGTGCCATGGAGATGATAATAGTCAACAGCGTCATTCCTGGATTTATGTAAGATGTGCTCGTTGAATTACTTGGTACACTTGTAAGTGGAGATGATGTGCACGCATGGAATTGTAATAAGGATTTTTGTTAATAATTTATCATAGGCAAGTCCTGGGTTTACCACTGGCCACACAGACTGGATGAAGAATTTGCTTGATTTTGTTTAGGACTTTTTCAGATTTTGGAATATTTGCATAGACTTTTCTGGTACAGTATCCCGAATTCCAAAATCCAAAGGTTAAAATTATCTAACGTCCAAATGTTAGGTAGGTAGGTAGGTAGTTAGACATTAATGGGCCCAAGTGTCAAAAGTGTGTGTGTGGGGGGGGGAGGGGGTTCCAAAATAGCATGCATTACCACTTAAGTAAAGAAACAAACACTTCAGTGTATGATACATTTATAATTATTTGTAGGTCTCAGACCTAAAGAGACTCCACCGAGCCCAGTGACATTTTAAGATTACACATTGGGCACATTCCTTCTGATATCTGGTCACCTGGCCACCTAGTATCAGAACAAGGAATACACCATTTCTGGCTGCTAAATCCCACAACCCAGTGATATCAGAGAGGAAATGTTCTTTAAAGACCATCCTGCCTGGGGCTTAGGCCAGGTTAAATTAAGACTTTATCTTGCCTAAGTTTGGTACGTTACCTTTGTGGTACTGCCCACCTCTTGTCCTCTCTCTGTATCTTCTCCTACACTTCTGCACGATGCATATGTGTCTTGACTGAATTTCATCAAGGGCACAAAGAACCAAAGACCCAGGAAGTGAGAGGCTGGTTACTCCCTGAGTCTGGACCCTGCTTCCTGGTGACACAAAACCTTTTGAGCATTATGTTGCTGCTTCTCAGGGCATTTTGGATTTCGGATTTTGGATTTGGGGATTGGGACACTCTGAATTAATACAGAGCCAATGTTGAGAACCATCCTTGAGACCAAGATAAGTCTGACACTCAGCTGCATGATCCTGAGAAATTATTTCATCACACTAAGTTTTTCATCTTTTCATAGACGATAACAAACAGCTGTTGTAAGGTAAAATAAAATAAGGAATGTCACAATACAGTGCTGATGCCAGACACAGCAATACGTGCTTGTAACTCAGGTAGCTAAGGGAGGTTCACAGTTCCAGGCCAGCTTGGATTAGACTGTCAGAAAAACAAACAAAGAAAATACAGTGTGGCTTAGAATAAACATTAGCTAAATAATGACTTTCTTTGTGGCTAGGAAAAAAATTCTAGAGTTATCAACAGGGATACTTGTCAGTGTCTAATTTTTTAAAAACTGGAGTAGGAGTGAGGAGAAAATTAATCTTAGGCTGTTGCCAGGACTGAGGGAATAAAAGGAGGACAAAAACTACTATGAAAACAATCCAGACACCAAGGATTGGGCAAGGGATGCGGAAGTTTGAGAGACTCAGCCTTGGAACTTGTGCATTCAAATACAAAGTATAAAAATTAAAGATAAAAAATAGGTAAAAAATGAGAAAGATGCTCCTCAAAATTGAAAACATTGTTCTAAATTATGACCTTCAGACATCTCTAATCATCCCAGAATAAGAATCTGAAACAAGAATTAAATGTTTGCATGAGTACCAAATAAGCATTATTTTAACTAATTAAACCTGATTGAAACAGAAATTTTTCTTTTATTTCCTTTGTACACCGCATAGTGCAAAGTGGCTAGAAACTACCTACTAATTCTTATATTGCATAAGTAAAACATCCATAAAATATTTTGGGCAAGTAATTCTAAAAGACCCGGATTGAGTTAAAGAAAATACCCCTCTCAAGTTTTTCCATTAGAGCAATTAATTTTGTTTTTGTTTTGGGATATTTCCTTCTTGTTCTGTTTTGTTGTTGTGTTTTGTTTGGTTTGTTTTTCTAGCAGGCCATGTCGTTTCAACTAAGACCTTCCAATTAACCTGTTGATATAGCTGCTGTTGGAAAGGCACAGGGTCCCTCCAGTCACGTGACTTACCACACTGTCCCCGACTGCAGGGCGGAGGAGACCATTACTGCTTTGTTAAGGTCTTTGGTAAAGACTCCTGCTGATAAACCATACAGCGTATTGTTTGCTCTCTGAATCACATCATCCAAGGATTTGAACTTCATGATTTGCTGCACCGGTCCAAATATCTGTAGCATAATAATTGAATTAAATAAAATGATAGGTTAAACTTAAGTATTTTGGGGGTTGGGGATTTAGCTCCAGTGGTAGAGTCCTTGCATAGCAAGTGCAAGGCCCTGAGTTCGACCCCAGAACCCTCCCCTGCCAAAAAACTAAGTATTTTAAATGGTGGTGTGATGTAGTATTTTTCTTTTGTTTTTCTCTACAGACTATTCTATTGAGAAATAATTGGATAAGATCTTGTTTTTCAACTCTTAACCTGTGTGTACAAGTCAAAAGAGGTAGCTGCGAAAATGGTAGGTGAAAACAAATAATTTTGATGTGTTAAGTTCTCTTTGGAGAAAAGTAGGATACAAATAAATATGAGTATTTCTTTTCTAGATCTTAGAATTAAGCTTCCAAGAATTTGACTGTGGATCAAATCATTAACTTGAGAATTTCTTTAGGAACATTTAAAATTTCCTCCCTAGCTGCCTTCATCTTCCAAGTTACTACATATAATAGTAAGTCCAAGAAAGCAATACTTGCTCTTTTGGATAAATGAATAGGCAATGGTTCGTAATACTTATGTGTTAACTATCATTGTGCCATTGAATTATAGGTATTCTACTGTAATTAGATCTTTAATAATTCATAATGAATTTAGGTATAACAGCATGAAATTTCATCCAGATTCTACTCTGTAGCCAAATCCTGCATAATTTACATATACCAAACAGAATGGCTCATTTCTCCAAGAGCTTAAATCTTGAAACCTTCCCACCCCCACCACCAACTAACCAAAGCAGGAGTTCATTGGCAATGGCCACAATCACAGGACAAGAAATAAAAATCACATTTGGCTTATTCCAGTCTAAGTCATTCTTTCATTTTTGGTAAATTCTACTTAGCACAGCCCCAAATCAACTCATTCTGTATTTCAGCTTCAGGCAGGAGAAAAACCAACTTGAACAATTTTGGGGGGAACAAAGGGAGGGAGAGGGGGAAAAGAACAGAGGGACAAGAGAAATAAGGAATAGAAGCAAAAAATGGAAACAAAGCTTTTGTAAATAAGGAGGGAGGAGGGGATGAAGGGAAGGGAGGGAATGGAAAAAAAAGCAGCAGCAGGATATATCATGTACAGGTACAAATTCTCTATGATGAATGTTATCACTATGTGTATCTAAAATGCTCCATTAAAATAAAATTTAAAAAAAGAAAAATCAAGTGATTTTCTCTTAAAAAGAAGTATTTACATTTCAATGAAACATTAATTGAAATTAAATAAAAGAAGGCTCCTCAAGTGCTACCAGAATTTTCTAAGACATGTGAAAGAGAGTAGGCAAAAATCAGAAATAACAAATGATTTTCTGGTGTTCGCCACTGATTTAAATAGTATAGGCACAGGGCTACATTCAGGAGAAACTGAGTGGAGATCCTAGGGCTGTAAATCTAGTCATGATATTGTGACCTGGGCACTAGACACAGAGCAGATAGTTCAGTAAAAGTGCTCTTATCTTTCATTACTTTAATTGAACACAGTACATGGCTTCCAGGCTCCCACTATGAAGTAGCAAACCAGCTATTCTACTGCTTTACAGGCACACCGTAAATATTTCCTTGACTACAGATGTTTTCCCACTATATGTTATAAATCAAGATATGCAAGGACAGACCTAATTAGAAAAGATGTTATCAATACATCAAAAAAATTATAATTCAGTTGAAGACTGAATTGATGTGGAGAAACTAAATACGTTTGATCATTCATATACTTTGGCTTTTATTTTTGTTTTTCCTATTCAATTTGTCTGTTTCCAAGTTGATTATAGCTTCTCCTCTTGGTTGAAAGACATTTTGAGGGGTAAGGAAAACAACCTGAGATTCTGTGTCATAGCATGGACATGGAAGACAAATGACTGAAGGGATTATGATTCAGGACCTTGGAGTTGTTAGTGTCTTCTTATTGTTGTGTGTGACACAACGCTCTCGTAGTTAAAGCCGGTGATTCTGTCTCTGCATCATTAAGAACCCTCAGTGTGCATGGGGTAGATTACTTACCATTCCTAAATGCAAACTAGCTATTCCTAGTTGAATGTCATATCGCTGCATAACATTTATCTTGTTGTTACTTAGGTGATACTCACCAAATATTTCACTATATTATGTGATATATTATACAATATAGTTACATACTTATATGTATAAGCATATATCATATGTAAATATAAGTATTCATCCCCTACATGCTCCCAAATCTTCATATGCTCTTGATCTCAGATTTTTCAGATGTCAGACTTCCTAGTTTTGTGCACAGTATTTAAATGTTGAGGATATATATATATATATGCATATGTTTTTACTGGGTGTGTGTATATATTAATATATAAATATTAGATATTTATATAAATATCTAATATCTATAAATATCTAATATAAATATTAGATATGTATGTATATATAAACCCAATGTTTAACTGCAATACATACATATATATATATATATATATATATATATATATATATACACAAATATACTTATGGGTATGTGTGTATATGTACATATAAAATTTATAACTTATATTTACATTTGCATGTACAAAATTAGAAAGTCTTACCCTTGAGGGCCACGAGTACATTGAATGTATGAAGTGACACAGATGAATGTTATTTTCAAATGTGTGGATGGCTCTTGTGTAGACAAAGGCCGCAGGGAAATCTGGCACCGATAGGCAGGATTTAAGCGTTTATTTTGGTGACGAGAACATCCGCAGCACATTGCTACTGCAGTCTTCACACCGTCCCGCGGCTCTCTAGAGCTCGTTCCTCCCGCTGACTGCCGCCTTGTGTCTTTGGCCAGCATCGCGGATCCTCGGCCCCGCCGCCCCCACAGAGCCCCTGGGAACCCCAGTCCACTCTCTGCCCCTGTGAGTTCGACTCTTCCAGATGCTACGCAGAATTGGGAATATTCGCTATTTGTGTTTCCGTGCCCGACACCCGTCGCCGAACATGTCCACCAGGTCTGAAGATGTCTCTCCCGACTGTGCAGCTGTGGAGGGTCCCTGAAGAGCGCTGAGCGCGCGGGCCCATGTTCGGCGGGAAACTCTGGGCAGGACCAGTGGGGTCCTTGCTGTTTTTAGTCTTTAGCGCATATAACATAAACCTTATTTACAGGAGAAATGCGGGGTAAAATTTGCTGAGAAAGATGTTCAGGGAACTGAGTTTAACAGGACACACAGTATACAGTATACGCTTGATCAAAACGAAATCAAAACCAGGGCAACAAAGGGAAGGGAAGTGAGGAAGCCTCTTACCTCCTCTTTGGCGATGCGCATCTCGTCTGTCACATCGGAGAACACAGTGGGCTGGATAAAGTAGCCTTTGTTCCCCCAGGGGCCTCCGCCACACTCCAGCTTGGCCCCTTGCTTCTTCCCGCTCTCAATGAGCTCCAGTATTTTATTGTACTGTTCCTTGTCAATCTGTTCAAAAATATCATGTGAAGAAGAATAAAAGCCAATTAGCCACTTACAAGGATAACTCATTGCTGGGATAGCCAAAATGCTAGGATATTGTTAATAAACTTAATAATGAACCAAAAGAGCTAATGGAACTTGATACTCATTCTTTGGACATATTTATGTCTCACTGATATTTATTCTTACTATCTACAGTTTTGTAAGTGAAACATATTGGCACTTTCATTTGCATGGACCTTTCACACAACTGTCATTTGTTCATTCTGGGAGAAAAGTTTGTAAAAGATCTCACACATTTACCTGGACACTGTAGCCCTAGCGGAAATAGAGGAGGGAAAGGGGGAACAAAGCTCTAATTTTGGTTCAGTTAGACTGGCGGCTGGGAAGCTGATGCTTTTGGACATTTGAAAGACTCCTATAGTGTATCTGTCTGGGTCTTCCTCTCCCTGACCCTCTGGCCTGGATTGTGCCTTCGCATGGCACATTCTGAGCACAGTTCGGGCATCCTTCCCAGTTCAGGTCTGTAGGTTTGATTCCCATTTCTGGTCAGCCCCAATTGTCATCTTCCTACTTCATTAAATGGGACACATCTAAATATTTGACAAGTATTACAGAAGTTAAGTGAGTTTTTTTTAATTAAAAAAATAAAAAAATTTTATTTTTTTAATTAAAAAAAATACTTTGATGCAGGGGAAAAGGAATTTAGAGTTTTGATTGGGGACTGAGCATGTATTTGTCCCACAAAGGACAGAGTTGGTTCTCTGTCATCTCAGGTTCTATACTGATTGAGTGACCCTTGGTCCTGAGTTATTGGTGAAGACTGCTCACCTCGGGGGTTTTGGAGTTAAGGATTCTGAGATCTGGGAGCTAAGTGGGAGGCTGGGGGCTCTTGCCAGTTAAACCATATTGTCTCACTATTTGAAAAGCAGTAAATCTTCTTCGACTTGGCAAATCTTCCATGTCTTCTTAGGCCCAGAAAAAGTTTCCATAAAGTGATTTCTAATTGTACCCAAATTAGTTCTCATGTCTAACTTGATCAAGTGCTATCTGTAATCAGAAGCTATTTAAAAGCATTTGGCACAATATTTGGCATAGTGTTGCTCAAGGCTCTTCAGTGCGATATCACGATTCAGTGTGATATCTCTAAAGAAAAGCTCTTTATTTCCAGCAGGTTAAAATTATAGTGTTGGTTTAGAAGACTGAATATTTATATTACTATATACTAGTAAATACAACTAGGCTAAGGGGTGATGTTAGGTAGAACTAACTAGTTAAGCTATTCTAGCGTCTCATTAAATAACTGAGATCTATGAACATGCACACAAGCCTCCTCCAGCTCACTGCAAATATGTTAGTTGGACACGACCACGAAGTCTGGATTTTTTGGTTTTTATTTCCAGCTGTTTCACAATAATAATGTTTCCCTGTCTGTGACCTGAGTGGGGTAACTGGTGACAACCCGAAACCTGCATATATGCTGCAGAAAAAGGCTGAAGTGATTTATTTACTGGAAAACTCCTATAATGACTGACTTCTAAGAATACAAGCCTGTATATCTCAGAGCCTGGCTCCCGCCGCGGTGCCCCAGAGTCAGTAGCTCCGGCATCTCCTGGTAACAAATGTGCTTCTCTGGCCCCTCCTGCGCCTGCTGAATTCGGGCGACTCCAGGGCACGAGGAGACCAAGGAACGCCACGCTGGAGTGCGGGACTAGTGATCGTGAGCTTCAGCTTTGCTTAGGGACACCTTCAACTTGGCCTGAGTAATTTTATTTCACCATAAATACAAACTTCCTTCAAAAAGTTTCAGACCGACCAAGGATAAACTTGGCTTTCTCTGTGGACCTCGGGCACTGTTCAACAACGCTTGCATGTAGCAGGCAGGGGCTCTTTACTATGAGATGCGTCATCGGCTCAGGGGCGAGTCTGCAAAATGTAACAGGTCATGACATAGTTGTATTCATCTCACAGTGTGTATTTTGCCAGGTGTGGTGGTGCACACCTGTGATCCCAACACTTGGGAGGCTCAGGCAGGAGGGTCAGTACGGACTGAGGTCAGCCTGTGCTACACTGTGAGTTCAATGTAGCCTGAATTATAAGAGATCCTGTGTTAATAAAAACTAGTATATATTTTAATGTGTTTGAAAAAGAAAATTCTTTGATGCTTTAGGTTCGATGGACCAAAAAAAAAAAAAAAAGAAATTGAAAAAAGACACAAGAGCAACAAGAGTAGGCATATAAAATCACTAATACATGTATATTATTATGTATATACATTTGGTATTTATATATATCGTATATACATATATTAGAAAGGGAGAGAGCACCATGTAATTTTCACTTAATAGACATTTGATCACACACAGTATTCTGAAGCAGGCACTCTGATGGATATATTACAAAGATTATCTCATTTCACTGCACAGCGGCCCTGAGGGTTGGTATCACTAATCCCTGCTTAGATGAGGAAATAGAGTTCAAGGAAACAAATTTTAAATCCAGCCTCTAGCTACAAAGCCCATGTCTCTCTACCATTGCAAGATGTTAATACATTTTATCTGGTTAGTATCATGTTTTCCAAAATGAAAATGTTGATTATTCTAAAATTTTAAGAAAAGACACATTCTTATGTATGAAATCAAATAGGAAACTTACTTTACAAATGAAGAAAAACATGCATATATGAATACACATTCATAGTACAAACATAAATAATAACGAATAATATATTCTACAAATTGCTCCAACAATCAGATACTTTAAACTTGTATTCTTCAAAATAAGAAAAAAAAATCAACATTATTTTCAAAATTATTTTTCCTAAACAATATTATTGGTGATTGTAAGTGTTTTGTTGTAACACTTAAAGAAGACAGTGCTAGAACTATATTTAAAAAGCCTCAGTCCCTGTATCCACCAGTGGATGAGGCACTAGACCAAGGCATACTGAATGAGGGCTTCTCTTCCACAAGTGCTTCCTTATAACACATGAGAAACTTTAAGGGTCAAAGCTCCAGGGACTTCTCAGTTCTTCGTTTCCCAAAGTACTAACGTACCTACTTGTTGTTCTTATTCAGTTCAACCCATGATAAAAGCCTACTCATGGACTGGAGTTAAAGTCACATTAATCATCGGAGTACTTATTTAAGAATTTTATCTTTAATTTCTTCCTCTTAAAAATAATGAGGCATTTCTCTCAATTTTTTGAACTATGGCTGAATCGTGCAGACCTTCTAGTGGAGGAAAGTATTGCCCTACCATTATTCAATATTAGTTATCTTAGATATTTTTCTCTTCTCCCTTTTTTTCCTATCTATCTATTAATGAGAAAAGATTTTTATGTTTAGATAGATAGGTGGACAGATATTTAGAGAAATAATCAGAAGAGAAAATTTAGAAGTCCAATCATTTTTGAAATGTGAGACCAATTTCAAATTGGAATTGGATATATTTGTTATCCCTTTGAAAATTTGCTAAATATGATAAAAATTGGCGACTACTCATTGATAGTCATTGAGCTCAAAGACAATTACAAAATATAAAGCAATCAAAATAAAACAAATTATAACTTCATTTACCAGTTAACTTAGTAATAGTAGTGTTCACAAAACGTTGGATAGCTGATTATTTTTGCTTAGCCAATTGGTCAAGAATAGTTTGGCTTCAAATCAACAGCACGGAACAGTGTATAATGTTCAGTGTGAAAGAATGACGTCTCCAAGCGTACTGTCTAGTCTAGAGCATAATCTATCAATAATGGCCCTCTTGACACTGTGGCCCAGTTAATTCTTTGTCGCGGCACCCTCCTATACACTGTAGAGTGTTTAGCAGCATTCCTGGTCTCTACTCACCAGATGCAGGTAGAGCTACACCTTCCTACCAATTGTGACAATTTAAAATACCTCCATATATGCCAAATGTCCCCCGGGGAGGGCAACAGTATTGTCCCTAGTTGAGGATTGCTACTGTAGGGTAGGCCACCACAGGGACAGAGGAAACTCAGAACCGAAGATCTAAGAGCTTGAATAACAGACCATGAAAGAAGAATTGTTCAAGGAAGAGGGAAAGGTGATCTTTTATAAGACAGGCAGAAATACTCCTATTAATAATGGTTCTAAATAAACAGAAGAAACCCAGTGGCTCCAGGAAAATGCCTGGGCTTTCACAACTAATTGAGAAGTTTGCCAGGAATCTGGAAACCAGGACTTCTGAGGACACCTTTACTACCATCAAAAGGTGGGAGTGACTGAAAATTTCGAAAAAGATATGAGCGGTTTAGCTGTGGAACGGCAGCTGAGACAAAGGATTGATTCTGAGGAAGAAACGACAGGAATGTATATGAATGTCCAGGATGGACAAAGAATTGTGTGTGGGAATCAAATGGTGTACAGGTTGAAGAAAGTAAGAAATTGATGCTGTATGTCAATTGTCTCACATCTTTAGCGCCCACAATGGCTCCTAAGTTGTTTCTAGACATGAAAAATAGATAACACAAAAACAGAATAATTTCTTTTATCATTGAGAATTCGATTTTTTAAAATAACTGAATTGGTATAGAATCACCTAATAATTGGCATAGAACTAAGTTAATTTATACACAATTAGGCCTAAAAAGGATATTTTATTCTTGTCCCCCCAAATTCCATTGTTTCTGTTCTCACCTGAGGGCCTTGATTTACACCTGGGGTCAGAGGATTTCCAAGAACATATTTCTTAGCCCGCTCAACACTTCTTCTAACAAATTCATCATAAATTGATTCTTCCACAAAAAGCCTGGATGCAGCTACACAGCATTGTCCCTGGTGGTAGAATAGGCCTTGGTGTGCAAATTCTACAGCAGTGTCCACTGCAAAAAAAAAAAAAAAATTCACATTAAAGAAGAAATCTTTCTAATGAGTGCATATTTTACATATAGTGCTCCAAGGCAACATGGTGATAGAGAAAAATGACGCGTCAGGTCGTCAGACATGGCTCTATATATTTCACCTCTTAATATCCAGATGATAAATTAATCTGGGTGATCTTTTATTTACTGTGAAAATAATGACAAACATAATAGAACCTGGAAAAAATGGTGGTGATCATCATAATATTAATATAGACTTTGCTATGAAGGTCAGTTTCATTGGCTCAAATACCATTGCAAATAACTTTCATAAATATCTGCATTAATAATCAGACGACTGAATATTTCCATTAAATGTCAGGATTTAACCTGAAAATAAAGAAAATTTGAAAATGTATATTATCTTAAAGTAATTTCATTCTTAATGAAATTCTTAATGGTATTCTTAAATATCCTGATTAGTTTAAAAACAAAACAAGATCTTTCTGAAAAAAAAAAAAACTACAACATGAAAACAAAATCTACCAATCGTCAGAGTTATTACTCCTACCCTACACTCTTACTGGAGGAAAAACATTTTCAGTATATGTACTGCCGAAGTGAACACAGGAAAAACATTTTCAAAACCTAAAAGTAAAGTATATTATTTCACATATGCCTATAAACTCTTTTCTATTTAGTTTAGGTGGCAGGATATGGCTAGGTTGCTTCATTGGTAGATCTTTAACAAGAATAATAAAGTTTTCTTTGCATTTTAACTTTCAAAATGCTGAAGATTCAGTTTAACATTAAAGTGACTGGTGTGAATTTGAGAACTAATCATACTGATTTAAGTGGTGTTGAAAGCAATTTACTGATAGGCTTGGAAAGTTGGGAATGTTGTATGTGTCTAGAAGGCAGTACATTCTAAAAACGTCAATTAAGATAAAAAAGCAGTAAAGGCCAATTCCAGGAACCATTTGTTTATACTAATAATGCAAGAGT